>CAOKZL010002960.1:0-140281 GCA_948472985.1 Iguana delicatissima
CAAGGTGGTCCTCCGGCCTGACATCTCCTTCCTGCCGAAGGTGGTGTCCAGCTTCCATCTGAGCCAGGACATCATCCTGCCGGCCTTCTACCCGGACCCGACGACACCTCTGGAGCGGTCCCTCCACTCCCTGGACGTGCGTCGGGCGCTGGCCTTTTACAAAGACAAGACTGCAGCCTACAGACAGACACCCCACCTGTTTGTCTGTTATGGCAGGCGCCGGAGAGGCCACAAGGTATCCACCCAGCTCTTCTCTAAGTGGGTGGTACAGACTATTCAACTGGCGTACGAGCTTGCCAGGAAGCCTCCGCCAGACCTGCTTCGGGCCCACTCCACCAGGGCCGTGGCGACATCTGCTGCCCTCCTGCGAGGCGTCGACCTGTCGGAACTCTGCCGTGTGGCGACCTGGTCCCAGCCGTCGACCTTCGTGCGCCACTACAGGCTCGACTGTCGTTCCAGGAGAGATGCCCGGTTTGGACGTGCTGTGCTGTCTTCTGTGCTCTAGGATCTGGGACCTGACCCACCATCCTACTGGTAAGCTACACAGTCTCCTAATGTACGAGGCACAGAGACCACGAAGAAGAAGAACAGGTTGCTTACCTGTAACTGTGGTTCTTCGAGTGGTCATCTGTGCCCTCATACATCCCCGCCCTGCCTTCCCCTCTTTTTCAGGTCCCATCTGCTTCGGCGGATCAGAACTGAGGAGAGACCGTTAGTTGGCGGGAGGAGCATGCGCAGCACCGGCGTGGGGGAGGGGTTCCCGCCAAAGCTAACGAGCTCTAGAATCTTCCGAACGCTACCGCGCAGGTGCGAAAGCTCCTAATGTATGAGGGCACAGATGACCACTCGAAGAACCACAGTTACAGGTAAGCAACCTGTTCTTCACATGTTTCCCCTGGACAACCACCTCGCTATACCAGTCTAAGGCAACTTAGCAAATTTATGGCTAAAGCCATAATTTTGTTGCCAGTCCATCCCACTGTTAGCCACCATACTGAATCAGCAGCATATCAAACTACTGCACAGAGCTGATTCTGCTTAAGCTTCCTGAGGGTTTTTTTCCCCTGTCCCTATGAAACATTTGCTTTCCAGATGGGGGTCTCTTTCTAAAAGTGTGAGAGGCTTAAATTATCCTAAAGGCCACAAGTCTATCTTTTCTTTTTTTGATCTGCCAACAAGGATAAAAGTGCTCTCAGCTGACCCACTGTTCTGGGATTTCACAGTTACACCTGGGTGAGACTCAGCTACTTTTTTCTTAAGAAGGCTCAAGAGAACAGGTTAAAATATGTTGGCCTCCAGATTTCTTCAATGATATTCACAGGTTTTAACATAAAATTGATGAGGTTGGATCCAAAATGGGCTGGCAGAAACAAATTGTATCATCCTTTTTCCCATAGCAGACTCCAGAAAATGCTACACAGAAGGAACACCCTGTATGAGAGACTGCTGACTAGAGTGAGCTGTGGTGTTGAGGCAGATAAAAAACGGAAATCTCTCATGTTGCAGAGAGGCATCTTTTACCAATGGAGGACTTCTGTCCATATAAGACAGATTCTGGAACCAATTCATGATAGGTTTAATTCCTTACATCTGAGAACTGTTACAAGGCAAGTACTCTGTTTTTACACTTACCTACTGCCTCCAGTCCCAAATGGCTCTTCATTTTATTTATCAGCCAATCCACTTCCTCAAGGATCTTATCTGCCTGACTGAAGCCTAGCAGCTAAGAAAGAATGAGAAAACATGAGATGTTTGTGTGGCACAAAAAACTGCTTCAACCAGAGGAACACTTTCTGTGCATTGCTCTTTCCTAAAGCAAAATCTATGTGACACATTTATGTAATCTCCCTTCATCACATTTGATCCCTGTTTTTTATGGCAATCCAACTCACACAAGCTGTAGGAGCTGCTGTCTTTGAATTCACAATAGCAAAGTGGGACTGATGCTCCACTTCAAGGTCCTAGGATTGAAAGAGACAGGTAGTAATCTAGATGTTTATTTCTCAGACTTCTATTATATCAGATCCATTTTATTCTCACAATAACCCTATGAGGTAGGTTAGCATTAATTTGGCTGGCCCACTGTTACCCAGTCAGCTTTGTAGCTAAGCTGCATCTAGATCTCGCTGATCTAAGACCAGTACTCTAACCCCTGTGCAATACTGGCGCTCTCTCACTCTTCACTGACAAACTAATATAGGCTGAGTTCAGCCTGAAAGCTGTAACTGGTGCCTTCACCTGGTCTATGTCGCCAAGCTGAGCATGGATATCCTGGGCAAGGTCACGCAGTATGGTGACTGGACTCTTGATGAGAGAGTGCAGACTGAAGAGCAGAGCTAGCAAACCTTTACAGCAAGGAGCATCTTCTGCAGAGGGGGAAAGTACAGTCAGCCAATTCTGAAAATGCCACAATAGATCTGCTTTGTCACAACAATGACAAACTCAGCTCAGCATCTTTTTTATTTATTCAGATTACTTTTATTTGTTTGTGCACAGTGTTAATATCTTAGCTTTTTCCTCCGTTGGGAGCTTTTGAGGAAAGAAGGGAGGGCTAGCCAATCAGCTCCCCCTGTTTAAGGGCAGCCACACAAAGAACACACTACAGCAGCCCAGCCTTGAAGCAGCCAGTGCCTTGACCACTGTAGTCAAGCCATCCTTTATCCAACAATAACTGCAAAGGGTTTGCCAAGTATAAGTGATCCTGCCAGTACAGAGGTAATCTTAGTCACAATTTGTCCTGAAATTGAAAAGAAGGAAAGATGATCTTCTAACTTGCTTTGGAGAGGGGGCAATGTCATTTGGATCAAGTGCATTAAAGTATTCTGGATGAGGGTGCTATCCCTCTGAAGCAGCCAGTACACAGTTTTAGGATACTCCTAGATCTTCTTTATCACTAGAGGACCTGATGACTTCTGGCATGTTTCTTCCCGTTTCACTTTCAGAACAAATTATGGTTAGAATTATACCTGTACTAGCAATTTCACTAACCAGTCATCAAACCTGGTGCTAACTGTGGTTGCAAAGTGTTTAGAACCAGTAAGAGCAACTACTGATACAAACAACAACACTTTATTATTGTTGTGTGCCTTTAAGTCATTTTCAACTCATGGTGATCCAAGGCAAACTATCTCAAGGTTTTCTTGGCATGATTTCTTCAAAGGGGATTTCCCATTGCCTACCTCTGAGGTCAAGAAAGTGTGACTTGCCCAAAGACACCCAGTAGGTTTCTGGGTTTGAATGGAGATTTGACCCATGGTTTCCTGAAGTTCTAGTCCAGACCTCCAGCCACTACACCACACTGGCTCAGGCATAGTGCTAGTTGCAAGTTAATTCCAAAACTGAAATATATGTGTGGAGAATCAAAATGACCAGTGACCCAAATTCCTGACTGGCAGCATTTGGAACCTTTCTCTATTTTGAATCCTAATGCTAACATTTCATTAGGTGCCCCCTTGCTCTAGGATTCCAAGGCACAAATCAGAGGAATTCCATTTAACCATAATAAAAACCCTTACCCAGGCTAGTTTCCTTGCAAATCTTGACTGTCCAAGACAACAGTTGCGCAAACTGCATAAGGAGAAAATGGTTTCTTGTTAATTTTGATCATTTTTCCTCTATAGTCAGCTCACAAAGTTCCCAGAGTGGCTTACAGCAATACGTCATTAAAGAGATGGTGGAGACGTTAATAGTTTGCCCCTGCTGCTCCCAGGGCAGTTGGTTCTAAAGGGCTCTGTGAAGGCAATCATGGCGGGGGGAAGGCTCACTTCTCAGCCTCATGAATGAAGCTGCAGTCTGTTTTATGACTATGATAGCAACTTGACTTTATGTAAAATTACCCCCAAAGATCACTTTTAAAGCACCTTTGATGCATTAAAAATTAATAAATGAGAAATGCCTGTTTGAAAAGCAAGAGAACATTAGGTACAGTGGACCAAAGGCTGATCTATCTAAGCAATAGAATGAAAGTAAAGAGACATGTACTGCAAAGGGCTTCAGGCTGCTATTGCCAGAGCCCACCTGTCCCTTATATCATGTAAAGCACAGGTGGGCACTGATCCCCAGGGTTCTAGTAGTAGTAGTAATAGTAGTAGTAGTGTTTGATCTCATAAAGCATTCCACGCATGTGTAAGAATCATTATTTTCTCAGGACCAAAATTTTGATACACAGTTAATAATAAAGTAACTTCTAGTTAACAATCAACAACGAACCCTGAATCACACGTATATTCGCTCAGCAGTGAAGTTACAGAGAGCGCTGGAACCCAGGTACTGATTTTGTTAATTAATGTCAGCATAATTTTAAGTAGGACAAGGGGCTGACAAAGAAACAACCTTTAAAGTTGACTAGAATTCAAAAGGCAGGAACTTTAGTTGAGCAAATGCAGAGAGCAGAAGGAAAGTTCCTTTAGCTTAGACATTTAAGCAGGTAATACCCTCTAACTGAATCTCTAGCAGCCCTGCAGAGTAGACCAGGGAAAAGCTGGGGAAGCACTATCTATTTTGTCTGAATCCTTTTACTGCTTACAGTAGTAGTGGCAGCAGTAGTAGGAAGAAGAAGAAAAAGAGGAAGAAGGGCACCTCCTGGCTGTTTTAGGCCCAGAAAAGGCTTTCTAACAGGACGTGACCTAGAAACTGACTTCTCCCAGGGAAATAAAAACTCTCTCTTGGATCTAAAATGGCCCAAAGGGCCAAAAATTGGGTGAAATGTCCACACTCCTTTGGACGTAAACAATTATTTGTGTGTGTGTGTTTGTGTCAGACAGTCCAACCTAGGCCTTCAGAGGCACTGATGTGTCTCTTAAAACAACATCAGTTGCCCACTCCTGATGCATGGCTCCATGGTGGGAACAGAGTGGCTTTTTCACAGAAAAGTCAACACGGGAAGAGTTCTCTGAAGAAAGGCAGCTTGAGAACCAATGTTTTAATGTGATGCTTTTGGTTACATAAAAGAGGCAAAAAAAGAATAATAAAAACAGGAGAGAGTATGGAATTTGCCATTTCAAAATCCTGCAGATAAAGAACAAGACCCATCAATAGAGTCGACCACTATGTCTGTAAAGGTCCTCTTACTCCCCAGCGTTGCTACCTGCCCCACTACTTGCAAGTGCAGTACATACCTGAGGGGATGAGGGTTCCAACACTCTGGAAAGTGTTGCAAGAATATTGATCAAAAGAAGAGCTTCCTTACTGCTGAAATCTTCCTCAGCACTGCTGAGCTGGTTCACCAGAGACCTCTGAGAAGGAGAAAAAAATGGAGTTTAGAAAAGCACAAGCAGCATGAAGAAAAACAAAAACAGCAGTGGGGCAGATCAATATGGCAAGCTCATTGAGAATCAAACTTTTCATTCCTGGCTCAATGTTCTAGGGAAGGATCTTAAGTGGAAGATGTTCTAAATAAAGGTCAGAGAATCTCTTCCTAGGCCTGCCCCAATAGGAATATTACTTCTGCAATTTTAGCAATAACTGGAAGCACAGGATCATTATTTGGCCCAAAATCTGTATGTGTAGAGGTGATTCCTTAGGCAGTTGAGCATCAATGACCACCTTTCTGTAGGTTACCTGAAACTGTCGAATCTGGAAGGCTGCTTTCTCTGTGGCATTAACATTTTCCTCTTCGGTATCTTCATTTGTAGTATCTGACAACAGGGAATGAAAAGAATTTTTTTTAAAAAAGGCACAAGCTGAAGCAAAGGGAGGAGTCATTGCAGCTATATAAAGAGGCACATATATAGATTGTACTTATACATCACAAGTCATCACAAATCATGGCATGATTTGTTAAATGAGACGTTGGTTACTTAGCATTAAGGAGCAATTCTGTACAACATAGAAGGAGACACTGAAAAATGGTAAACTTTCATTGCTGCTTCGACCAGGCAGAAAGGTGACCCAAAAATCTTTCATCTACTGAACCACTGGTTTTCCCTGATACTTTCTGTAATCTAACACAAAGAAGAAGACAGGCCATGCAGGAAAGGGAAAAAAGAAACAGGAAAAAGGAGAAACTTAATGCATCAATAAAGGCTAACTTGTTGTGAAAGGACACCACAAAGAGTCCAGTTAAGAAGCAGATCAGTGTTCACCCACTGGGCTCATATATGGTGTCTAGATGTTTCTTCCTCTGAGGTCGAGAATGACCCTTCATCATAAGTAACCATTATGTCTTTCTCAGATGCAGGAAGGAGCCATGACCTTTGCCCAAAGTCAATACTCATTTGCCCAGGAAAGATATTCTAAATGGGATATGCTACAGAGAAAGCCCTGTCTTTTGGAACTACCTCAGTACTATAGATAGGGAACAAAGGAGAAAAGTTTTGACTGAAGATCTCAATAGGTGAGCAGTTCACACGGAAGAAGGTGGTGTTTTATACTGTCTAATCCCAGAGCCACGTGGCTCTGAGAATATGCTCTTTGCAACATCCCACAGTCTCAATTCAGAAAAAGATTAACATGAACACCTACCCAGTGCCTGGAGAAACTGTGGGATCTTCTTTGGAAAAAGCTGTTGCACTGTGTTAAAAATCCGCAGCAAACCCTCTAAGCACAACAATGAGATATTCTTCCTCTTCTCTTTCTTCCCTGATTCTTCAGCTGCGGTTGGGATTGAGGTGTATCTCCATAGCAGGACTCTGTGGGGAAGGCAGAGAATATTTAGAGTCAGGCAAGCTTAATGTTTGCTTAGCCATTAACATTCAGTCTTCTAATGTGTTCTCTATGTGAGCAGAATCAGATCATTTAGCCTCATCTTCATCTGATGATTATTCCAAGAAGCATGTTCTATAGACAGCACCTCTAAATCATTATGATTCATCCATTCATCCAAAATCAGGCCCCCAAAATTTGTGGCCAGCCAAGGAAAATGTAGCCTTCAAACCACACACTACACCTTGTAAGGTGCATGACAACAGAAATTTTGGGGAAAGGTGTTTAAAGAGATAAAAGAGATAACTGCAAGTGATTTAAAAATATGTCCAGGTATAGCATTATTATCTATATTTGATAAGGTTAATTGTACCCAGGCAGTGAAGGATTTAGTTACAAACTTATTAACTGCATCAAGGTTAATTATATCAAGAAAATGGAAAATTCATGGAGATTTTCAAATAGAGGATTGGTATAAAGAAGTGTGGAAAATTGCGATTAATGATAAGTTAACATGTCGACTTGAGGCCAAAAAAGGAATAATGAAGGGGAATGCTTTCGAAGCAATACGGAAGATATTTGTGGAAAAAGCTTTAATAAAAGAGGAAGGTGTCGTACCTCCACAGAATTACAATTCTGGAAGGTGGAGTAAGTTGAAACATAATCGGGTCTGGGGGTGAGTTTACTTTTAGAAATAGTTTGATATGTTAATAATAAGATCATATTTAGTAATAGTAATAGATTAAATGTAATGGAAAAATACAGAATTAAGAATGAAAGAAGAAGAAGAAGTAGTAGTAGTAGTAGTAGTAGAGGAAGTATGGGATCTTGACATAGGTAACAAAGTATATACGCAGTATGATATAGAATATGCTGAATAAGTATATGATAGTAATGAAATTGGAAAGAAGTAACAATATAAGTTTGGTTTGTGGACATTTTCTTTTTTCACTGTTATGTGTGTCACGTGGTGTTTTCCTTTTTGTTCTGTTTTTTTCTTTATAATCAATAAAAACAGATTTTAAAAAAAGTAAGATGCATGACAACTTCTTTATTTGCAGTCTCCAGTAGGCAGGAGGAACAATGCATCAAGCACCTAGTGGATTAACATAAAGTTGCCTGGCAAATTGTACTATTCTTAGTGGTTTACAGATTATGCAGTCATATCGTCTTTGCAGTCCTCAGTGACATCCTATTCGTACTCCACAGCCTGTCCAAACACAATTATCATAAAAGAGCCTTCCACTAGCTCAGTGCTAGCAGAAGTGTCTGATGGAATAGGTTTGGGTCACTGAAAAGCATTCACCTCACCCCCTGCCCAAGGTCTCCCTTTGCTAAGGCTACCATTCAGAAAAGGCAGAGTCATAACTAAATGTTTGATATGAGCTTACACTTTGTGTGAGAACCTTGCCCCCCCCCCCAGATGTTTTGGACTACAATAGTCACCGCATGTTACCATTGGCCATACTGACTAGGGATTCTGCAAAGCCCTATTTCTTTTGCTTCAGGAAACTTTTGGAGCCAGAAGGATGAGAATGTTCAGAAAGTATCATTTCCAATGCCTGGTTATACTTTATGGGATTCCTCATCATGATGCCAGCATCTTGGGCTATAAAGCTGATTTTACCCTTGTGACCTGCTTGAAGAACTTTATATAAAAATTACAGATGTATGCTGCTTCATTTGTCTCAAAGATCTATAAAACCAGTTTGCCCAGAATACAATGTCAATTGAATCTCAAACAACTCTTTCAGGTTTTATTCCTAAACCAATTTGATGCAACAGCTTGACTGACGTACATTAAAGCCTCTGGGCCAATTAGTGTGGGACTTACCGAGTGATTTTGCAGAGGTTTTGGAAAATTTTCTCTTGGTTCTGCCCATCAGGTCCATCTATTTGCCCCTTCTCTTCGAACTGTTGCACTTTCTGTAATGCTACATTGACAGCATAGTGCATGAATTCATTGCTGGAACGCAAAACAGCTAGGCTCTCCTCATGGCTCAGAGAACTGTCCCTAAAGGGGCAGAATGAAGTCAATGCTTGATGGTGATCTCAAGAATTAGAAGAGAGAAAGGAGGGATATCATAAATGGATACCTCTCCCATGCGAGTTCCTTACCTAAAGAGACTTGTAAGCAAGGTGCACACAAAGCCCATAGAAAGCAAGCTCTGAGGAATTTTGTTTGCCATGTTGAGTTTATTCTTCCCTGCTTTCTCTTTCAAGATTTCCCAGAGTTTGCTGTAACATTTGAACAGGCCCAGAATGTCTTCAAATTTGCTCTTGCTGCAAAATGTATCAACAAAAGGTGAAAATGAAATTCAAAAACTTTCAGACACATTTCAGAGTATATATTTTTTCTTGATTTATCCATAGATTATGAATGAGTTATATATTCTTCAAACACATCATAAGACTTTCGTTACGGTGGCTCAATTCTGAATTTCTAAAAATATTACCTAAAAAAATCATTTTGGGTATTGATTGCTATCATTACAATGAAGGTTTGTTTTAATAAGCACAGTGTTTAAAACACACACAATTCAATATCCTAGATTGTACTAATGCAGTGTAATGTTCTGACAGATGTAGTTCCACTTTCTCCTTACTGCCATGCAGTCAACTACCCATCTGCCACCAGGGTGTCCCTTCATGGCCACGTGATAGCCAGAAAAAGACAGCTATATTCCAGCACCTGGCCACAGGAAGAAAACACTGTTTTGTTCCTTAGCATGGCTGCTGGAACACAACCAGCTACTGCTTGCTAACCGACCCCCATCCTCCACCAGCTACTAAATGGCTCAGGTGAGGGCACTGGCAAATAGGCACCTTGAGCAACCGGGAGTATTGCAAATGGATACGCTGTAATTCTGTCCTCAACTACCATAAAAAGGAACAGGCAGGTAACATTATGCCTGCATCCCTCATCAACAGAACCCCAGCCACTGTATTCCATGGAAAAGAATTCACATGTATCAAAAAATTATTCTTCTGAATCAGGGATAAGGAACCCATGGTCCTCCAGAGGTTGGTGGACTACGGTTCCTACAGCCCCAGCCAGCAGTCAGTGGACAGGGATGATGAGAGCTGGCGCTGAGAAACAGCTGGAGGGCCACAGCTTCCTGACCCCTGCTTTACACAGATAGTGAAACGACAGGCAATGAACCGCAATGGCATTGAAAGGATAAACAACATTAGGCCTAATGGTACCATCTAATCCTCACTATTTCCACTACCTTTAGCTGTGCCAGACTTGCAAGGACTGGCACAACTATCCACTGGATGCCACAAAGCACCAGGGTGGGAAACATTTTTCCTATGCAGGGCCATTGACTTATGGGAATAACCAATAGTGGTCAGAGTCAAGGTTCAAAGAAGAGCCTCCCTCTCATTTATTAAGGAACTGGTGCTGCTAAAAAAATTCTGCTCCTTACCTGAAGTTTCCTATGTAGAAGTTGTACTCAATCAAGACCTCACAGATGCCCATCACCAAAATAGCATAGATATTGTTCTTCACGCCCACTCCCGTAGATTGAGAAAAGTCTGCTGATTTATCCTGAACATTAAACATAAAGAAATCAACATCTCTTTTCCAAGTCTCTGCACAGAAACCCTTCCCAACTCCTGGAAGTTTACCAGTTCAAAATCTTCCATTTCACTCTTGATCATTCGCCGAGTGATAGATTCCAGCATATCATCCAGTTCCTGTTGGAAGCCCTTATCGTTATCGTCGTCATCATCATCATCTTCATCTTCATCCTCATCCTCCTCAGTTGGCTGGCGCAGAGTTAAGGTACTCTTATACCAGGCTAAGCAATGCTGGATACAGCAGAGCAAGTGTGCCTGAAGGAATTATGACAATAACCATTAACTGGCATATGGTTACATTCTCTTCCTTTTCCCCTGTTTTGCTGGATGAATTGTCCAAAATTCTGACGTCTTCTAATCCTTCTACCTGTCCCTTGGATCCTATTCCTTCCCAATTCTTAATTACTATTTCCCCTGCCATTCTTCCTTTTCTGTGTCATATTGTTAATTTGTCTCTTTCTTCCAGTTCATTTCCCTCTGCCTTCAAACATGCCATTGTTTCCCCAAGTCTTAAGAAGTCTACGCTTGATTCTTCTTCTCTTACCAACTATCGCTCTATTTCTCTCCCGCCTTTCTTCTCTAAAGTGTTAGAATGTGTGGTCCATACATGCTGTCTTTCTTTTTTTCTCAGGCTGCTATACTTGATCCTTTTCAATCTGCATATCATCCTTTACACTCCACAGACAGCTCTTACCAAAATAACCAATAATCTTCTCATAGCTAAGTCTCAGGGCCTATATTCTATTCTTATTCTTCTCGATCTTTCAGCAGCCTTTGATATGGTTGATTATGCTCTCTTGTTAGATTCGCTTCACGCCTTAGGGTTCACTGGGTCTGTCCTTAGTTCGTTTTCATCCTATCTTTCTGGCCACTCATTTAATGCGAAAGTTTGCAATCATAAATCTGCTTCCTTTCCTTTTTCTGTGGGGGTCCCTCAAGGCTCTGTTCTGGGCCCTCTCTTATTTTCTCTTTATAGTCTTTCCCTAGGTAATCTTATTAGTTCCTTTGGGTTTCAATATCATCTTTATGCTGATGATACTCAATATCCATAGAAAATTCAGGAAAAGAAAAGTATAGTTGAAGACTGCATTACAGATAGTCTTTCTGGTATTTTTTCATGGATGCTTCATCACCATCTCAAACTTAACATGGCGAAAATAGAATTACTTGTTTTTCCCCCTAAACCTTCTTTACCTTCCACTTTTTCCATCACTGTTAACATATTTATCCATTTGGTGAAGGAAGCTCACATTCTTGGATTCATTTTTGACTCCTCTTTGTCTTTTGCTTTCTATATTGAGACTGTT
Source organism: Iguana delicatissima (assembly GCA_948472985.1). Lineage (NCBI taxonomy): Eukaryota > Metazoa > Chordata > Lepidosauria > Squamata > Iguanidae > Iguana > Iguana delicatissima. Next base: position 11,535 of record CAOKZL010002960.1, read on the forward strand.
GTTAGGTCATGTCACTTCTTTCTTTATAACATCTCTGAAATCTGACCCTTCCTTTCTCCTCCTTCTTACAAGACTTTAATCCATGCTCTCGTTATTTCTCATCTCGATTACTATAATATTTTACTCACTTGTCTTCCTCAATCTCATCTTTCCCCTCCAGTCTCTGTTTTTCATTCTGCTGTTAAAATCTTTTTCTTCACCCGGCATTTCGATCACATTATCTCTCTCCTACTTTCCTTTCATCGGTTACCTATCCCTTGTAGAATCCTTTATAAGCTTCTTGTTTTGACTTTTAAGGTCTTACATAATCTAGCTCCTCGTTATCTTGCTGCTCTTCTCTCTCCCTACCACCCAGCTGGAAACCTATGCTCCGCGAATACTTGCCTTCTCACCCAGCCTAGATTCTCCTCCTCTTTAGCTCCTCCTCTTTACGCCCTTTTTCTTTCACTGCCCCTTACGCGTGGAATTGCCTTCCAGTGACCTTGCAAACTGCTCCTTCTCTTACTGTTTTTAAATCTAAACTGAAAACTTTCTTGTTTTCTGAAATCTTTGGAACGTTGGACTAGTTTTATTGTTATTTAGATATTACTATAATGGCAATAAAATACAATGTTTATTGGCATTATAGTAATGTTATGTTGTACTGGTTGTAATTCCATATACCCTGGATCATTTTTGTTGTGTATCTTCATTTTATTATGTATTTATTTAGGGTAACTGTTGCACTTTAAATTTGTAAAGCACCATGTACATGGATGGCTCTATATAAATAAAGGATAATAATAATAATATGGTTTGTTCAGACACACAGATGAAGACAATGTTCCAGGAGGGTATTGAAAAGTATTGTAATCCTTTGCCTCTCATTCCATTACTGATTTGAATCAGAGTTCCTACAGCAACTGCTTATAGAAATAGCAAGTTCCCATTTGCATCATTGAAAGCTTCTCCTCCAGTACAAGTGCAGAGCAATGGGTGATCAGATACAAAAAGTTCTGTATTTTATAGAAAATATGCTGACAACATATGCACACTCAGTTCAGCAAAACTGAAAATGCCCTAGAAAAAGCCACTATCTGATTCCCCCTTTTTCTCACCAGAGGTTCTTGCAGGAAGATTTGGTCTCTCTGAGCCAGGATGCACCCCTCTAGTTTTACTGGAGGCAGCAAGTCAGGTTCCGTTTCATAATACCGCTTCATCTGCCATAATAAATGGGAAACAACAATCAGCACCCAACAAGTAGATATCAGCTCATTTTACTGTGAAGTTGTTGTGGTGGTGGTGGTGGTGGTGTGACTTTCAGTCATTTCCAATGTATGGCAACCCTAAGGGGACCCTAACACAGGGTTTTCTGGGGCTGAGAGTATGTGACATGCCCAAGGTCACCCAGGGAATTTCCATGGACAAGCAGGGGACTGAACGCAGGTCTCCAGGGTCATAGTCTAACGCTCAAAACACTACATCATGCTTCCCCTGAAATTTTTCTGCTGAACATGTTTCATGAGATAGAGAAGACACTAGTAGCAAAGTATTGGAGACTAATATTATATATGGTTACAGTGGCTAGAACTGTCTATGCCAGATACCAGAAGAAAATGTGATCCCAGAAATAGAAGAACGGTTATTTAAAATTATGGAATTTTCAACACTAGACAATCTTACTCAAGCATTAAGAGGGAATTTACAAGAGAAAAAAAATAGAGAATGGTCTCCCACCAGAAAATATTTCAAACAAAAAACGGGTACAGATATTTCATGATATTTCATGAATGCTGTGATAAACTAAATCTGATAAATAAACGAGATAAGACACGCAATGAGTGAAAAAAAAAGTTATTTCTTCTGTTACTTTGTATTCTTACTTTTTTGTATTCTTTATATCTTTCATTCTTTTCATTATAGAAGTAGGCAAACCATCAGCAGAAAGAAAGAAAGAGAGGAAACATCTAAGATATCAAAAATCAGCCGTGCAAGAGTCTGTCGGAAGTAGGAAATGTAGTCAAAATATGATGAGGGGATGCTATCAGAAGAACTCTAAAGATGGGTTAAATGAGTAACAAAATGTATTATATTTAATTATACTAATTAAGTAAATGTATGATATTATATGAAGAATCTATATTTCAAGTTGATCAATAATCATATAGATTCCCCCAATCATACAATATTAATAGCGTAAGAATACCGTTTGTTTTTAAATTGTAATTAAATTAAATTGTAATTTTATGCAACATGGAAAATATAAGTACTTCATGTTTATATAATGTACAAATATTTCAACTGAAATTTACACACACACACACACACACACACACACACGCACATATACACAAAAACCAAACACTAGATCATGCTGGGTCTCTACGGTAAGATAGACTGGAGGTAATAGATAGATGGACCAATAACTAAAGAAATTAAATTTAGAGCAACAAATTTTCCCTAACTTTCGTTACTGAATTATGGTGAAGTCAGTATCAGGGGGCTGGAGAGGCTAAACCATGTAATATCAATGACTTGGCATGATGTCTGAACCAACAATGTAATATTCCAGTCTTGTCATATGCACTATACCTGCGAGAACAGCATATCCAAAATGGAATTGCTCAGCTGTGAATTCCTGCGCAAAACATCGTAAAATCCCTGTAAAAAGAGGAAAGAATAAATGATGTCTTATATGTTGGCAAATATGGTATATGGGAAACATCACAGAGGGAGTTCTCACCTCATAGAGCATAATTCTGACATCAGCCTGCTGGTTTAAGCATCGTCTCAAGCTGCCCAGGATTTCTAGACAGAAGGCCTCATTGGCAGCAGCATTATAGCGGGTATGAACATCCACCTGGACCTGAAAGGCAATAGTAGAATTGTGCAGAACCACCCTCTATACACTATGGCTAAAGATGCAATCCTACACACACTTCCCTAAGGAGCAAGATAGAGGTTAAAGGGATCCCAGGCTGCAGGGACTGAGAGAGAACTTCAGCTAGTTATATTATGAGTCAAGACAGAGAACATGAATAGCCAGGGACTAAAGCTAGGACCTTCTGCAGCCACAGAATATACTCTCCAGTTTTATACATTTATCATGAGTATTCCTACGATGATAGCAATTCTAATTCAATATCTTTTCAGGAATCCATGGAAGTTCAAGGAAATGTTTATGTGTCAGCTGTAAACAGTTGTAGAAAGCAGAGCTGGAGCACTGATTAAAAGATGGTTATAATTGAGATCAAAGGAAAATCTGAGTACTGAAGAAAGCAGAAAAGAACTTCATTTGCAGTTTATTTTGTGCAATTAGTTCTGCTGTGATCTTTGCTGTGATCACATTGAGCTTTGGCTGGTAAAATGCAATAATCCACATGCTCTTCCACTGTTCTCAATAAACAACAACTTTGAGTGCTCAGTTCTAAATATTCTGCAGGTATTATTTATGGCTGAGATGTGGTATATGTGGTCCTCCAAACGTTCTAAGGCCATAACAGCTATCATCCCTCAATACAAGCTATGCTGGCTAGGAGAGATAAGAGTTGTATCCTAACCCTAGAGAATGTGGAAGGTCAACTGTAAGGCCACATATTCCCCACCCAATTTAAATCCAGCATAACAGGCACCAAATTCTGTGAAAGATCAGAAGAACTCTTCCATTAAACTGGAGGAAAGGTTCAATTTGTCTAAACATCTGTGTGCAATAATAGCCAGTCAGTTGACTTCAAGCAGTCACAGTCAGGAAATGAAGACCTTTTCTTGCTGTTCTCTCCCTCAACATCTGATATTCAAAGGTGTACTGCCCGTGTACAGGAAGGCTCCAAGAAGCATACAGACATTAAATCATCAAATGTCCATGAATTTGTCAATAATTTACTCAAAAGTCACCTGGTCTTTGTCACTATTTTGTGGCAGCAACCTGCATAAAATACTTTACAGTTGGAAAGCAAGAATAATTCATCATATTAATTGGCACAGAGATCAGACAGGTCCCTGAGACTACAAAGGAATCAGCTGTGCTTACCTGACTTGCCCCAATTGCTTGGCTACACTGGGATGAGGTCAGACTGCCCAGAACTTTAAAATTCTTCAAGAGGAGCAAAAATCCAGCAACTGCTGATTTACGGGCATCCAGTTGGCTGCAGTCAGAATGGAGTGAGTTCCAGTGAAGGGGAAAGAATCAGAGAAAGCAGAGAAGCCCCAAGAAGGTTCTGTTAACAATTCTGGGGGACAACTATAGTCTGACAAAGGTTCTTACACATAATAGAAAACTGGCATTTTGCAAACCACAGAAGTTTTAAACTTCCATCCCTTGCAGTATCATAATGACAAATTATGGCTTCCTATGACATCTGAAATAGGCCATCGAAAAGAATGAGACAAGCAAAATAAAAGCAGAATTGCATTTGCCTTAGTATTCAGTACGTTTCAATTGTTATTGGGAACTGTTTTCCAATTGCTAGAGAGCTAAAAAGTCACAATTTTATAAAAGCAGCTGGATTTTTTAAAAAATTAAATGGAGATAAAATCATCTAACTTATGAGACAATTTTTTTAAAAATGGCATCTTACCCAGAAAACATTGATTTGCGGAGAACAAGGATCAGGGAATCTCTCATAGACAAGCTTATTTTGAGCAGAGGCTACCAGAGAAAAAAGAAAGCATTTAACAGTGTCTGGATCAACATCAAAACAGCACTGCAAAGACCAAGAACTACAGACATAAAGAGGACAGTATTTCAATATCACAGAGGTTTGATTATATTGATATTACACAAAGTATGAAGCCCAAGAGTATGCCACTGCAAAAGAGATGAACACCTCCTCCACCTACTACAGTCTAACTGATCACCCGGGGATGCAGTTCATTTGCTTTTCCCTGGCTTCTGGATTTTCTGAAATAGCAGTTTTGCAGGACTCTTGAAGGTTGAGAGAAGATAAGCCCTAACCTCCAGCCATTCCACTTCTGAGAATGCCATTTTCCCACCACAAAGAGCAGCAGAAAAAGTGATCCCTGTGGCATACTTAATCAGTGTCTGCTGTCAGCAATGGAGAAGCCGAGAGTGAACAAACTGAAGCTTAATCCAAACTAGACAGAGATGCTCCCAGTCAGTGGAAAGGCAGGATCAGGGAATAGGGATAAATCCTATGCTGTCTGGGGTTACACAGCTGCTCAAGAAGTTGCCCTCTCTCCAGGGGCTTTCTGTGAAAGGCATTTCTTCCGAGGGGAGTATCTGATCTACCGAATTGTTTGTCATCTCAATATGTTACTTGCGGTATTTTATTCTCTATTTTATTGTTTTAAGATACTGACTAGATTTGTCAGCTGCCTTGGCCACTTTTTTATGAAAAGGAGGAATAAATACTACATCAGCAAAACAGGAAGAGATGTGTTGTAGATTACTCTAAAGTTGCTAGCATTTTTTATTTCTTTCCCAAATTGCTTTGAGAGCACTGGGCTGAAATGCAATGCACACATCTATAAAATAAAACAGCTTTACCTGCACAGCTTTGAGAAGCCCTTGTACTGTATCAAGAGGCAGGAATGACAAATGATCAAAGGCCTCTGCAACTCTGGAGGAGGAATTTTGAAGGACAAGGGGTGCAGACATTACAATACTGGACAAAAGATCTGAAAAAGAAAACAGCAGCTGTGGAATATATTGAGACAACAGGAAAAGAAAGTGCAAACACCATGCATCTGGGAGAAGGAGGGAGATGACATTTGTCTACAAGCGCGAAGACCAAGAAGAAGATCATTGCATCATCCTGTCCACTAACTGCCAAAAGTAGGGTAATGAAAGAGGTGACCACATCCAATTGACTGAACCTTCAGAACAGTTACGACCAGAGGCTTTGCATGCCCAACAAGCAGCAAATTTGGGTTCAAATCTCTACTCAGCCATTAAGTTTGTTACCTTGACTTTTGGGGGTCTCTGGGGGACACTTGGATTTACAAAGGTTGGGGAAATTAGCAGAGCACTACTTAGCAAAACGGAGGGCAGGGCAACACACCCTATGTCTATGGGGTCAGACTGCGCGCAAGAGAGAGAAGTGTCCATTTAAAAAGTATTTATTTAGTGAACTTAGCAGAATTTCCTCACATTCACACAGAGCAGTCACTTACACAAGTACACAAGGACTACTGAATTTGAAAGTCGTGAGAGCAGGAAAAGTTAAAGGCAAGAAAGCAATTATACTGCACCTGATCTTGAAGACTGCAGTACGGGAAGAAGCGAAGACAGATTAGCAGACAAAGAAAATGAGCGAGCGAGTGAGAGAGAAAAAGCTAGCGAATCCCCAAAAGGGGATCCAATTATAGTGCAAAACATGCCTGCGGGGAATAGACTCTTTTCCTGGGAAAGGACAGAAACTAAGTTATGAAGATGGACCTTAGCTTTGTAGTTCCTGCGATTGTGTTTGCTAACTTCATCTGGGAGACACTCAGTCTCTCAAGGTGCCAAAGTTGCTAGTTGGTCCATCTGATATGTATACGTGCCTTTCCAAGGTTTTCCTGGGATACATGACTGGGGTTATTTGGTCAGACCTAAGCCAGGAGGGGTTTCAGCCTTTAGACCCGGATATCTACGTTTCTGTCCCGCAAACCTTTGGCTCAAAAAATATAGATAATTCTCTTCCCTAGATAGGGTCTGTCAAGAGGTAATAAACATCTCGCTCATGCTGTTAGCAAGTAGTAAATATTTCCTTGCGTTGAAAGCATGGGTTACAAGTTCACCAAGCAATTTCACCAGCCTAGCCAACCTTACACAATGGTTAAGAGGATAAAATGGCAAGGACTTCACAAGCAGTTCTGAGACCCTTGGGAGAAATGTGCTTTTTTAGTTAAATATGTTTTGTTTTAATCAGTTTCCAAGGCTGTGTGACTTCTCTTTCTGATGGATTTTTACAGGCTTCTTCTGTGGAAATACTCCATACATGGAATATACTTTCGGGAAGGTTCACTGATATTGTTTAGGTGCCATAAAATATTATTATGTTTACAGTCCTTTTGGCAGGCTTTAATTGGGTACAAAAGGAGCATCCAACGAAATCACCATGAGAAAAATGGAAGACTCATCTCTGGATGTTAAAGGACAGTCTTATTTGTTAAAAAATGTAGTGCATTTTATTCTATAGATACTCTTGAGGGTGCCCTCGGGGTGCTATATAAAAAAAACCACACAAGGATAGCAGATAAATATATGGCATCCATGTCATCTCTGATTCAAAACCTCTAATGAAGGAGAACAGTGAGCATAAGACTTGTACCTCACAAATAAATAAAAGCAGACAGCTGTGGCTCTGTGAAGAGAATAACACTTTCCCTCAGACCACTAAAATGTTACAGAAGACAAGCTTTCCAGTGTCTTGTGTTACGTTGGCTCCACTTCTGTCACATTTCTAATGGTCTAATGAAAGAAATTAATCAACTCTACATTTTGTTTTCATTCATGTACCACATGGCTATTTTGTTTTATTGAACTGCTCTGAGACTGTGTTTGCAATTATGTGTTCTATTTCACACCTACCTATGAAGTGGCTGACAGGGGAACCTGCATTTGTGATGACTCTGTTCAATACCTGCTCCAGTATTTCACTTCTTATCAGCTCATGGACCTGGAAGGGGGAAGCAACATTTTGTTGATGCAATTTCATCTCGTTCACAACCCAACATATACAGACATCTACTTTTGATTTTGAATCAAACTTCGACAGCCCACACAATTTCTAGCTGAAACCAATCGCTGATGAAACAAGTGGGAAAAATCACCCACGTCAGGACATTTTTCCATTGAAGAAAGAAAGGAATAATTCAGGCATTTCTGATGCAGACATAGAAGTAGAATTAACAGAACCTCCCACAACAAGAGGCTGAAGGCAGAAGAATGTGACACCTATTGTTCAGTTGCCAATATAGTCTCAAGGCAACTGTGCTTGGAAAGTGTGATAGCACTACAAGCCTAACCCACTTTTGGAAAAAGCACAATACCTAGACCCACTGTGACCTGGGTTTGAGCTAGAGTTTGGCACCCAAACAGCCTTGGTCATTCCAATCGTTAACTTCTATTGGGAAAGAGACAAGAGTAAAACTTTGCTGATTCTCTCTGATGTGCCAACAGCTTTTGATACCACGACCCATCGTGTCTTTTTATATCAGCTTTGTGAGGTGGGGAGCATAGCAATACGATGACACTGCTCATGACTGCAAAGTCAATTTCAAAAACTACCATCAGGAATTTCTGGTCAACTCTATGGCATCTTCACTGGGGAGTTTCTTATTAAACCCCAGTCTGTGGGGCTAGGACATCCAGGAGGATGCAATCTGGAGACATCAGTATGCCTGTGACACCCAGCTATATTTCTCCTGATCATCTGAATCACGTGAATTTGTGTACATGCTAAACCAGTGTCTGGATTAAGACCATAAAACTGAAGCTCAATCTCAACGAGACATATTCAGGTTGACAAGATTGAGGTATAGGAAATTGGTTGACAAACTATTTTGCTCTCTAAAGGACACCATACTCAGCTTGGTGGTGCTCTTCAGCACTGAAACCAAAGTGGCCTTGGTAGTTCACAAAACTTTTACTACCTTCAGCTAGGTTGAAAGCTGCATCCTTGTCTGAATAGAGATAGCTTGCTCACAGTAATCCATGATCTACCAACTTCCAGGATGGATTATAATACGTTCTATGTGGTGCAATGGTAACAGTTCAGAAGCTTCAACTGCTACAGAATTCAACTGCTAAAATGCTAGCTGATGCTCCACAGATAAAAGCATAAGATGCATTCTGAAGGTGTTCTACTAATTACCCATTTGCTATCTGTTTCAGTTCAAGATCCCAGGGCTTACATGCCATGTGCCAAATGATCTGAGATCTAAAATCTACAGAAGCACCACCTCCCATTCCCCTGCTCGTGCACTAAGATCCTCAGATGAGGCCTTCTCTCTTCTTAGGAGAGGTACATTATGGCACCTATGACAGGGCCACTTTTGTGGGAGCAGGCCATCTCAAGAATACTCTCTTGCAGGAAGTAAGACTCAAGTTCAACATCACTCTCCTTTTCATATCAAGTTAAAATACTTTAGTTTTCTATGTAGTTCAAATTTACAGTATTTTAACTGGTGAAATACTGTAGTTCTGTTTATGCTTCTCAACTATATTGTTCCTGATGATGTTTATTTTATTTTTGCTCTTCCAAGATTCTATTTGTAGTTGGAAAGTTCTATGTACATTGCCCAGAAATCCATTTTTGGATAAAAACAGGTATGTATTTGTACATTTTAATACATTTTTACAAATAAATACATAACGTGTCTGTATGTCACTGCTGTGTACTTAGCTCATTCCAATCAGTTGTGTCCAGAACTGAGACTCATTCAATAAAGAGTGGGTTCCTTGAGCATGTGCCCTTTTTTCCCCCCACTGACACATTCTAAAAGTAAAACATTTTAAATTTAAGAAAAATGTAGATTCAGTTTTAATTCACTTGCTTTAAAAGGGATGAAGAGTATGCCAGATGTATCAAAAGTTGGGACAAACAAATATCATCAAGTGGGAAAAATCAGAATTATTTACCTACAAGACCATGTAACGCTATCTCAGTCTTACCTTGAAGGTTTCCAGTAGGATATCGGCTCCCAACTTACATGACTGCTGGGCTGGAGTTTTGGCGAGACCATGATTAGTTTCCATGCCTTTGGCTGAAGAGGGTCTTTTTGGCCCATAAGAATCCATCAGGATGAATCCAAGATTCACCAGGCCCTGAGTCACATGATCCCAACCAAACACACTGGATGGAACCATTAGAAGAGAGAACAGGAGAATTTCATAATAAAGAACACTTCATCTATAGTTAAAGTTCTTGTCCGCACTTGGACATAGGCAGAAGTGACATTTATGCAGAGCTAACAATGATTTGCAGTATCTTTGGGTCCCTGCCTACTGAGTATGTATGATACTATGGAAAGCTACATAATCATTGATGGAGGGGAAGGGAGAAATGGGATGGTAGAAAAGCTTATTCTGTTCAATGATTTCTGTTGCTAGGCTTTAGTCACTCACCTGTTTGCTACAACTTCTAAAAACATGGTAGATATGTCATAGTCTTGAGGAGATAAATCCTTTAGAAACTTGGAACTCTGGAGGAATTGCTTGTCCTTGAAACTCCTCATAATTGACATTTTGAGAAAGTCAAATACCTAAAGTGTAAAAATGAACATGCAGGGTGGACTAAAATTATTTCATTTTCACAAACTGGATGCTTCAACTAGACCAGGAAAAGTATGAGCAAACCTTAATAAGGTCTTTGGATAATTTGCACATGGGTTAAGGTTTACATTACTTTAAACTGTTTAAACTGATTTTAAATTGTCATTTTGCGTGGTTCAATATGCTTTTAGTACTTCAAAATAATTTCAAAACTATCCTTATTGTTTCAAACAGCTCCCAACTGATTTTACTATATACTGCCTGAGAATATAAGGCAGGTTATAAAAATTTTAATAAATCAATCAAATAAGTTACACATAGATATTCTCTAACTCACGGATGCAGTCAAGATTCAGAAAGAAAGGAGTATACCTGTTCTTCAAATCGATGTATTCTGGCCATTGAGAGCAGAATGGTCACACTGAAGGGACAGAGGGCTTTGCTTGGATCCCCCTGCTGTTCAGCCTGGGAAACATCAGGAAACCAGAGCACATTAGAAAGTTTCATAGGTATGATGAGATTCCATATTCCACCTCAGATCTGATCTGATTCTAGATCAGATCATTAAACAGACAGTCTGTAAGCACTTAGAAAGGAATGCCATGATCACTAAAAGTCAACATGTATTTCTCAAACTTTGAGACTGGGAGCATTCATGTGTTTTTGTTTTTTCAATTAATTTTTACATATCAAACAACCGTATGAACAATGTCAATTCAAACTGTCCCATACAAAATTTGGAAAAGATTTCTATCATAAATAAAATAACTGTTTTTCTTCCATGAATACAATTTTATATGCTCATATTGCATCTTCCCCCTCCCTCCCCAACCTTATAGAATCCTTTAATATCAATATTCTATATTTTTTATACTGCCAATTTGTCGCTTTCCCTCCCTCCTTGCATGCATGTATTTTCTAGTGATAGAATGGAGGCTGCTTGCAAGATCTAGTTCTCTTGATCAGATTAAAAGTCATCATCTCTCAGTCTGTGAGAGAGAAAAGGAGCATCCATCTCAGCTTTGTGTCAAGGCAAAACAAACTGGTTAACAGCAGTTGATATTTGATGTTCTTCCTGGAGGAGGGGGAAATGTATTGGGGGAATGTATTGTATTGGGAGGATGCTGCACTGGGGAGGCTGAGACAAGACAGAGTAGGACTCATATTTCACCAGTTCTGAGGATGAGTTAGTGCCATCATAAGCATGAATGCAGCACACATGGAAAAGGCAGAAATTAAGGTGGTGGCAGCTATGTCATCTAGCTAGAGAAGATTAAAGCAGGTCAGCTTCTCTGAGTGCCATTCTTAGAGGAAAGACAGGACTTTTTTAAAAAACCCATCAGTCACATAGAGTTCAATTAGACAGCAAAAGCTTCAATCTAGCATCCCAAATCATGATTAGCTGGAATTAGAACATTTCTTGGTTACAAACCTCCCAAGCTTATTATCACCATAGGTCAATTATAAATGCCCTTTCAGTGAGAAGATGAACACCTGACTTTATTTCACATACCTTTAAGTATTTTATTAGCTCCTTTCCTAAATCCTGGTCTAAATTAATGGCCAGCACAATATGCAGAATGATGGTACCCTCCACATGACGGAGTTGGTCTAAGGGAACTGTGGCATCTTCCAGGTCCATTGATCTGAAAGAGTTGGTCACACAAATGCCAAGATACAATCATGGTTGTAACAAAAACATAATAAGAACAACCTCACAGAAGATAAACCAACACAACTTCCCAGCTCCAGAGGATCCATTACTGGGTTAACAGAATAAGAGGTATAGTAGAAAAAAAGGAACATGAGGAACGACTTACTCTGAATCTCTCGGTTTTCTCTTAGCTTTTTATCCATCTGGTTGAAAAAGCTGATGATTCCTTCCAGTATGTTTTTCTTACTACCCTGATAAGTTATGAAATAAGAAAGGAACATAAACCTTACAGTAAAAAAAAAAAAATTATTAATGAGCTTTCATATGTTTGCGCTAGTACAATCCTGCATGGTCTCTGAGATGTAACAAAGATCTATTCTGTGTCCCAACTATGGCCAAGGTAAGGCATACAAAGTTTTACAACTATATAAACTATTTAGGTACTTAGTTAATATCAGTAAATTCCAAGCTGTTTTCATGAGTACAACCTCCAATTCCAGTGTTATATCATTCCTCACTGCTAGCTTCTATATGAAGTCTCAGGAGTGAGTTTCAGCAAATGGCAATACAAACACTGTGTCAGGTATCCAATGGTGTGAGTTAGAGGTGATCCTTTATTTTCAGAAGCAAGTAAGATTGAAAATCACAGACTATGAAAGAGTGATTAGTAATGTAGTATGAATCTCCCATGCAACCTAAAAACACATGGCTGACAGGGGCCAAGTTCTGGAATTTGGAGAGCTTGTCCAGTTTCCCCAAAGACTTACCTTGGAAGAAAGCAATAGTAGCTGATACACTAAAGGAGGGATTTCCTGGAGGTCTAACTTAGAAAACATCCTTATGATCTTCTCCACCACAAACTGTAGCTCTTCTGCACTTAGTGGAACATCCCTGTAAAGATTAAAAAAACAAAAACAAAAAACTTTCCCCTTAGTTCACAAGTCAGTATCTTCCAGAAGCAGCAATATATTTAGTCCTAGAGCAGAGATGGTGAACGCACGATCTTCCACATGTTGAGGACTGCAGCACCCAAATATCCCAGCCATGTGGTGAAGGATCATGGGAGTTTCAGTCCAACAACAATGGGAAAGCCATGCATACCTCTGGTTTTCTCTGACCTTCACCTAACCATCAGAAGTAGTAGTTATTATGCTGATCAACAGTGACTGGTCTAAAGTCCACAGAAGACTTCATTGTTGACTGGGGAACTCCCTGGTCAGGGCCAAAAGAATGAGAAGCAATTTGTCTCCCTCCACATATTATTATTTTCTATTCCCACCAAACCTAGTCAAGGTAGCAAATAGTGAGACATAATGATAGCTGAAAGCCAACAACTGGAGGACCACAAATTGCTCACCTCTGTTCTAATCACGACAATAACCCAGGCTCCAGAACAGTCCATCACTGCATTTCACTGGTACCAATTTGAATCGTGGGGTTGCTCATGTCTCTTCTGCTGGATCAGGCCTCAACTGATCTGATACCCTCCAGATGTGTTGGGATTTGTAATCTAACACATGGGGAGGTGGGCTTGATGCAGAGAGATGTGCCATGAAACATTCCACACCCTGGTGGCACAGTGGTTAAATGCCAGTACTGCAACCACAAGGTTGTGAGTTCGATCCTGCCAGGCTCCAAGGTTGAGCCTTCCATACCTTCATAGGTCGGTAAAATGAGTACCCAGCTTGTTGGGGGTAATCAGTTAAAAATACATTGTAAACCGCTTAGATAACACTTAGTTGATAGGCGGTACAGAAATAAATGCTATTGCTATATTGCTACTCCTTCCACTACGGTCTGGCTCAGTAAAGGATGCAAAGGTCATTGTTTGTGTTTGGATCATTCCAAAGTGACGCAACTGAGAATCCTTCTAGCCTGAACTTTCTATTGCCTAAATTATAATCACCTGCCTAGGACTTCTTCCCAAACACAAGCATGGGCCATGACTAAGGTGCCTAATACTACTGTTTGTACTTCTGCAAAAAATTTAGATAACAAGAGAAAATAGCGCTAGTTGTCCAGACTGGGAGGTTACCTGAACATAGAGGTTAGGTGAATCACATATTGATGACCCCATCTGTTAAAATAAAAATCAGAGTCTGAGAACAGAAAATAAACTACCAACAGAGAATACTAGGAGGAGGTAGCTCTTAGTGTGTTGCAGCAAAAAGAGGCCTTGTAGCACACAGGATCCTGTCACACCTTAAAGACTTAAGTTTTTTATGCCATGAGACTGGGCATCTGATGAAGGTGGCTCTTGTCCTGAAGCACTTACACCAATTGAAAAAAGTCTCCCCAAACTGATGATTTTGGCTGAAATAATTCATTCACTTGAAATATTTGTAGATAAAATAAAGAGAGAAAAAGGCCAAAAGAGAGAAGAAGAAATCTCTGTCAAAAGGCAGTAAAAGTGAGTATAGTATCTGATTCTATAAAATATGGCAATACACCTGCATGAAAGTAGTGCAGTTTCTCCAGTTCTCAAGGGAATCTAAGAACTGATCATGACTTGGCAAAGACATGCCTACCTGCTGGAGCACAAGGTATTAATCAGCTGCTTCTTTAGTTCTTCTCCATTAAGCTCACCTGGAAAAGGTAAAAAGCACAGAATATAAAGGCACTTAGGAGCTTTGCTAATCAAAGAAAGACATAGACGAATAAATAAAATAAAAGTTTAAAGGCTTACCTGTACCATAAACAAGGGTCTCTTTAGATGTAGCTATGGCAGTCAGAACTGTAGGAAACAGCTCCAAAGATTTACCACTGAGCAGACTGCCTCCTTTTACAGCATCAACAAACACGGTGGCCAAGTCAGCCAATGCAGGGCCTGGCAGTTTGTGAGCCTGGAAATGAAGATACAAGAATACACTTCTGAGATCTCCCAATAACCAACTAGAGGTAATAGGTGGTACAAGTAGAAGAAGAAATAAACTTTCAAGATGCCATTAAAAGTTATTGTACAAAGAATAATGTCCTCCCACAGGAGCGAAAAAGAAGTACTGTTGGCCCTCCATATGCACTGGTTTCCCTTTTGCAGATTTGATGATTTGTGATTTGAATATGTTCTGTCTAGGAATCTCTAGATCCACCAGTGTGATTCTATGATCAACTTCTGCTGTAAGTTGACCACAGAGTCGCACTGGAAGACCTAGAGATTCTTGGAGAGAACACTTCTCTAGGCATGTCTAGGTTTTCCAGTGTGGTCACCAGAAGCTGACCACAGAGTTGCACTAGAGGACCTAGAGATCCTTCAAGAAGTTTCTCTCAGGTTAAACAAACAAAACAAAACAAAACAAAACCCTAGGATTCACGATTTTTATTAATATTAGTATTTTTCCACTTTCACAGCAGTCCTGCTCCCCTAATCCTTGCAAAAGTGGAGGGCTAACTATACCACTCTCATATGTTGCATCATTCAATAAAAACCTAAAGATCTGGAATGCTTTAACTACCAAAATGTGCAAGTTATATTCGATAATGATCAATATTAGCACACACATAATGCTATCCTTACAGGACTGCCAACTCCTTTCACTGTCTCTGCTCCTGCATTTTTAACAGCAGCAGCCTCAGAAGCAGAAATAAGGTGTGATCCATTTTTTCCTGAAATGGGGACAGATAAGATTTCAGTGCACTGAGCAATTGTCAGAGTCATAGGATTAATATCAGTATGCAGAATAGCCAGACAACAAGAGACACCTATCTAGTAAGTCAGCAACACTATGCTCTAAGTGTATGATTCCTTGACCAAGAAGACTGAGTCCCATGAGATAACATGCATCCACTTAAATGTGTGTCAAATTAGCCTGTACAGAAGATGACCTGCACATCATTTACCTCAGGGTGGGGAATTTGTGGCTCTCCAGATGTTTTCAAACAATTCCCATCATACTTCAACAGAGGCTATGCAGCCTGGGGCTTATGGGAGTCATAATATAACAACCTCCAAACAAAATCTGGTTTATATGCTGGCCAACTCAAGAACATAATACTGTTATTTGAAAACAAAAGGGAACCATCTTTTATGTCAGAACTAGCAGTCCTCAGAGAAACTGAGATTAAGAAATTCAGTCCTACCTCTAACATAAGCAGTCGAATAATCTCAGATGCAGTTTCCACATGCAGATCCCCTGACTCCACCAGCTGGATACAGTGCTTGTAAATACTGAGCCTCCTAACAACACCATTCTTTTGGGAGCAAGGAGAACCTAGTAGGAAGGCAAAAATGAAATAATAAAGAAAAAACCTAGATGAATATTTCAGTACAGTTCTCTGGCAAAAAAAGGAGTTACAGTGGTCTGACTTCAGACTCTTCCACTGATCTCTCACATTTCTTTTATGGATCCATAATTGAGAAGCAGCACACTTTCTTCTTAGCACCTAAAACACCTAAAATGTCCTGTGCTAGAGTAATATCTCATTATTCCTTTCTCAATAGAAACAAAGTTGATAAAAATTACCTATACCATTACTTACACATTTTGGATTTTGGACTTGTTGGCCAAAAAGCATCAACGATCCAGAAAGAATCAGTTGATGCTAGCATGTTCAGGAGATACTAATACCAGGAAACCCACTTGGTAGGATTAATTCAAGAGATATGAAGTTCCTTCTAACTCAAACAGTACTATCTGGAAACTTGCATCATTTTGTATACCTGATTAACAAGTCTCATACACAAATTTCTGTAACTAAGTCAAAAAGCTAAAAACAAACAGTGCAGAGTTCAGCCTGCCAGAAGTCATTGCCTTGTACCTTTGAAGATTCCTCTCAGAAAGACACAGATCTCCTTCCCCTCAAAGCCTGCTTTGTAAGTAAATCATTCAACTGCAGAAAGAAGGAAAAAAACCCACAAGATTCATATCACATTAGAATTGATACTATATCATGCAGAAGTTAGTATTCACCAAACAATAACACTGAAGCACACAAGTTTGCCTTCCCTTTAACCTTACAAATATTTTCACAGGAGTTAATAGCCCATAACAATACTACTAGTACACTCGAACTTATGTAAGTTATTTATGACCTAACGCTTTAGTTTTATACAGCTTCTGCATCTTGTTCTCTACAGGAATTTTGGAAACATCTTACACAAGCAGGTGAATGGTTCTTTATAAGCCAGTCTAAATGCTGCTGTCACGAGTTAAATTGTACCATGTTGTAAACAGGGACACCCAGTCCCTCCTTTCTATACAGAGCAGGGATTAGCAGCTGTGAGACTCCAGGTATCATTGGACTACAGTTCCCAGCATCTATGACCACTGGCTAAGGCTAGTGGAAGTTGCAGTCTAACAGGAGCTGAAAGGCCACAGATCCATTTCTGACATACAAGCTTGTATGAACTCAGATTTGGAGAACTATTAGTGAACTATATCTTATACTGAAGAATGCAAAAAACTAAAAGAATCTATGCAATTATCTAACATCTTAAGAGTGATGACATTTTCAAGAAGGGAAAGGACAATATTTGACATAACTGCCATCAATGCCTGTAATTAGGCAGGAGCATTTCACATTAAGCATGGAAGTATCATTTTTTTCTAACTATAGTACCCAGAATCCCCCAGCCAGCATGGCTAGTGGCCCTAATGGTCAAGGTATTCTGGGAGCAATAGTACCTAAAAGTTAACATTTCCAAGTCTGGTTTCACCCTTAAATGCTGTGAAGAAAATGGTAGCAAAATGACAATCACGTTATATAGATGTAATGAATACACCATTTCTCCATAAGAAGAGTTGCATTGCAGAGAAAGTAAACTCAAAGTATAAGTAACACTGATTAACAAACTATATACCAAGCCATATGCAATGGATGCAGAAGTCAACACACTTGGTTGGAAGTCATGGAAGTGATATGTGTCAAGACACTGTACACACAGAACTCACTACGGAGTGTCCCCTAGCTGAAATGCTGCTCACCTCATTTTCTTTCACATTTTGTAAATATGACTGAAGCTGCTCTGATTTCTCTTCTGCTGCTAAAGCAAGAATTTTCTGATCCATTGTAAGACAGCTGGGATGAGAAAAACTTTTTCTATTTTTTAACATTGTGTCTTTCACTTTTTAAATTTATGGTGACCTGTGAAATTAAGAAAAGTTTATATTGTTACAATTAAATACAGGAATATCAGATTGGCCCTCTATCATTTTATAGCCAGTAGGAAAACACAAACCATAAGCACCAGTTTATACCATCAGGAGAATCAGGCAGTAACAACTTTTCTGGTACAACAACATGCAAGTGGCAATAGGCTGCATGTTTTGAACACCCCTGCCCCCATAAAAATATGTCAGGCGGTGAACTGAGTGTTAATCCTTCTTGACATATAGGAAAGGATTTTTCCTCTGTAGATATTTCTTCAAGATTTGGAGAGAGGAAATGATGAAATATAGACACAATCTGAAGTGGCAAAGGCCAGTGAACATGATATTACTTGTTTCAGAAACAACAGATTCTTGTGACACTTTAAAAACTAACAAATTTATTATGGCACCAAGTATCCTATATGAAGAATTATCCTCAACAAACACACAAATCAGACTTGACATCTTCTGCACTTTTATCACAGCTTTTGTCTCAGATCATAAAATCATAGAGTTGGAAGAGACCCCAGGGGCCATTGAGTCCAACCCCCTGCTATGCAGGAACACCCAACAAAGCACTCCCAACAGAATGCAACAGAGATGACACAGCAGCAGGACAAAAGCCAGCATGATCCAGGGCTCCAAGGGACTGAGCAGAAGAGAACCAGTCTCAAATTCCAATTGAATAATGGAGCCAATTAGACCATTTTACATAGGTTTGTCAGGTGAAATATGAGACAGGCTCCTACACTTTTAATGGCTGGGTAAAAGAGGTGATTTCAGCAATTGTTGATTGCATGACAAGCAAACTTTTCTCAGGCCAGATCATATCAGTAATTGTGTATAATCTACAATGAAGCCCATGGGAACCAGTCCCAAGTGATAAACATGCATAGTTGAACCAAACTCCCGGGCTCCTGATTCACACTCTTGTAAAGTCTTCTAGCACTTAAAGATGTAGTGCTGTGGTCAGGGTGCCCATGTGACCTTAGTTTGCTAGTAATGACATACAAGCAACATGGTTATCGGTAATAAGTTATCTGGAGTTATTTTTACTGGGCTCTTGGTATCTAATGGGGTTTGGTTCTAGCACTGTGGACACCAAACTCCATGGATGCTCAAGTCCCATATACACAGTGGCATAGTAAAATGGTGTCCTTTATATAAAAGGGGAAACTCCTCAAACAAGTGCTGGAGAAAGACTTAGGATCTATAATATGGTGGGAGGATACAGCAGCGTATGCCTAGACTTCAGTGTAGTGCTCACTGCAAAATCAAGGTGTGCTTTTTGGATTTTTTTTCCCAAATATTTTCAAGCTCTGGTTGGTTGTGGATGCAGAACCTGTGGATACGGGGGGGCAACTGTATAGCAAAGGGCATAACAAAATTATATTTGAAAAAAAACACAATGAGGGCAAATGATGTTAATTTGGTGTGTGTATGTAAAAATTTAATATGTCTATTTATTTATGAAATATTTATATCCGTCCCTATATGAAGAGCTCTCAGGACAGCTAACAGTTAGCATTAAAAGAGGTTTTAAAAAGTAAGATAATTTAAATAAGCTAAAAACATAGAAAGCAATATGAGTTAAAAACAGATTATAAAATTTCAAAAGTTTCTAAACTATAAATTACAGTCTTTGGATTGAATTAATGGAGGTCCAAAGACTTTGGGGGACAGCCAAGTTTTAACTTGGCACCTAAATGACATGAGTGTGGGGTGCCAGTCAGGTCTTTTGGGGGAGAGCGTTGCACATATGGGATGCCACAGCTGAAACCCTCTCCCTAGCTGATCTTAATCTTCAGGCAGGCACATATGAGGAGAGGCACATCATCAAGTATCAAGGTCCCAACCTGTTTAGGCCTTTAAATTTTACCACGAGCACCATGAATTCAGACCAGAAACATACTGGCAGTCAGTGCAATTCTTTTAAGGCTGGCATTACATGCTCTCTATATGACATTCCAGTCAGCAGTTGAGCTGCTGCATTTTTCTCTAGCTCCAGATCCTGAGTCTTCCTCAAGTACAGCCCCACATAGAAAGCATTACAGTAGCCTAACTGGGATGTTACCAGTGCACAGATTACTGTGGCTAGTATATCTCTGTCCAGGAGAGAACAAGATGGTGGACCAGTCAAAACTGGTACCAAGCACTCCAAGCCACAGAGTACACTTGGACCTCCAGTGACAGGAATGTATCTAGCAGCCCTCCCAAGCTACGTACTTGCTCCTTCAGGGGGTGTGCATCCGACCCAGAACAGGTTATTTACCCAATTCCCAAACCTGAAAATTAGCTACTTTTGAAGAGCACTCGATGTATTTTCAAATATTTTCAAGTTTTATGCCCTCTCTTAGCAATATGAAGTATTTCGTCTAAGTATCAACATTTAATCAGAAAAACTGTGAATGTTTTGATGTTATTTTTCAGGCTAGAATACCTACAACAAATCACCTGGGATAATGGTAATAAATTGGCAGTACACCAATATTTACACAACAAATTACTTTATAAAACATAAACATTCTAAGATCTGTACTTGAAAATCTTCTACTTACAGGACTATCCAAGTTTGGTTTAAAGACAAAGAAACCTAAAAAAGGAGAGAAGGACAGCAGAGTGAGCATCAAGAAACGTTGTCCTGTCCCTTATTTCAGTGGGTAACCCCAATTTCACATTCTCTAGCAGATAGCCTGGCTTCTTCTGAGGATAAATTTTGGCAAAAACCAAATATACCAGCTTAAAGTCCTTAGAGGAAAGCTGGGACATACCATGACATAAATACACTCTGCATATGCTCAGAGGCACTCTTTGCTTTCCCAAGGTCTGTCTTGCCTATAACCAAAGTGGTACTTGGTGTGTGCCTTCGTGTCATTTCCGACACATAGAGTTCCCAAGGCATACCCTCCAACTGTCCCAATTTGGTAGAAACAGCCCCAATTAATCCTCAGTGGTCCCACTTTTCCAGCTGCTTTTAAAATGCCTCGGTTTCTTTCTCCTTCCCCCACTCTTCTCTCATTCTCTGCAAACTGAGTTCAAAGCACCAAAGCAGTTTACACCCCATTATCTCAGCAGGGGAGAGGAGAGGGCGGAACCTTGCCCTCTCCTGTAGGCTCCAGAGAAACCAACTGGGGAAGCCTCTCCTAATTGTGTGTTCTTTCTCATTAATAAGTATTGCCATTTTGGCCACACTCGGACGTTTCTCGGCCACACACATCCTGGACGCTAAGGAGAACCTACAACGGGGCTTTCTTGGGCAAAATTTTGCTGTTGCCCTCCTCCAAGGCTGAGAGAGAGTGAGTTCCCTACGGTCTTCGACTGGATTTTTTTTACCTGGCAACCACAGTCGCCTCAGACCGGCGGCCTTCTCCTTTTCCCTCACCCACCCAACGGCCTTCCGCCCTGCTGGCTTCTCCTCTGAACTGTTACCCGCTTTTTCTGGCCTCCCGCGGCCTTTCTCGGACCCGCCTCGCCGCTTCCGACGCGGCCTCCCTTCAAAACACTCCCCGGCATCGAAACTCCCGCCAGGAACTTGGCCGGCGTTGCCCTGAGCAACAGAGCCCTCCCCCTCCTTCTGACTTCCCTTTACCTTAACGACGGACGCCGCGTATCCATGTCGCAGTCCGATGACGTTTCGAGGGGCCCCTATGGCGGGCCGTCTACTTTCGGCGCATGCGTATCACGTAGGGAGACTTGCGTGACTGGAGCTCCGGGACGTTCTGGGAGCCTCCTCTAAAAAGCTGGGGTTATTTTTCAGGGTTTCTTTTCGTCATACGTGTGGCGAATTAGAGGGTCTGCAATATTGCCCCTTTGTTTTGGGCTCTGCTGAGTCAGTGAGGCCGCCCCCGCTGGGAACTAAGAATAACGAAAAATCAGTTTTTGGTGTTTATTAAAGGCTGCGTTTGAATACGAAATGGCAAAAAGCGGGAAAGGAATTAGACGCGTGTTATGCATCCGAGGTAGAACCCTGGGATGGACGTTTGTAGCATCATGAGAATGCCAAAAAAAAAAAAAAAAAATTGCAGAAACTTTGAAAGTGTTGATTGTGAACGTGAGATTTAATTATAGAATAGATTAAGTTCAAGAACATATGGCATATAGCAGTTTTAGTTTATTATGTATTTGATGTGTTACTGTTTTGTAGTGCCAGATCTTATGTTGTTTAATTAATAAAAATTATTTAAAAAAAAGATTGTGAACATCAAAGAGAGGCGGGTTTGAAGTAGCAGTTTTGGCACCAGGCCATTTCCGCACTACAGTGTTATAACGCTATTATTCCACTTTCAACCTCCTATGGAATCCTGGGGTTTGCAGTTTAGGGCGGGGCCTTTGGCGTTCTCAGCCAGAGAGCTCTTGGGCCTCAGGAATGGACAAACCCCAGGATTCCACGGGAGGTTGAAAGTGGAATAATAGCACTGTAACAGTGTACTGTGGAAATGGACCCAATTATGACAGATTCCATCATTATCAACTTTATTTATATCACATCTTTGCAGAGTGGTTTACGAATAACAATTAAAAACATGTATGAATTGTTGCACCATAAATAAGAATGACTGACAGCTATAAAGAGACTTCCCCAAAAATTGCATTTAAGCCAGAGGCAAATAATACTTGGTATTTAACTATTTTAAAAATATTTTTATTGAGAAAAACTAGAAAAGTAAAATGAGAAACGGGGGGAAAAAACACTGTTCCTGATACAATGCAGTAACTCATATCTTTTAAATCAAAAGCAAGTGAATTAATATCTATGACAGAAACCCACAGTAGTTTCCACCAAATAAAACCACCAACTTTGAACTTCCTAATCTTGCCTTGTTGATTCATTGGTATATATACAGAATCATAGAATCATAGAGTTGGAAGAGACCCCAGGGCCGTCGAGTCCAACCCCTTGCTATGCAGGAACACCTATCAAAGCATTCCCAACAGATGGCCATCCAGCCTCTGCTTAAAAACCTCCAAAGAAGGAGACTCCACCACACTCCCAGGCAGCCTATTCCACTGCCGGACAGCTCTGACCGTCAGGAAGTTCTTCCTGAGGTTCAAGTACAATCTCCTTTCCTGCAGCTTGAATCCACTGCTCCTTGCCCTAGTCTCAGTACGCTTCCTCCTCAACATGACATCCCTTCAAATCTTTAAACATGGCTATCATGTCCCCTCTTAACCTTCTCTTCTGCAGACTAAACATACCCAGCTCCCTAAGGCGTTCTTCATGGGGCATGGCTTCCAGACCCTTCACCGTTTTGGTTGCCCTCCTCTGGACACGTTCCGTCATCCGACACCTTAACTAAGCTCTTCTATGGTTTAGACTGTTTTACCACGACTGTTTCTGAATTTATCAGAATTAACTTATCTCTATTACTTTTACTTGATAAATCCTGTAGTTTAAGAGATTAACAAAAATCTGGACAAATGATCAAATTACCACTCCCCATTTAGACCTATTTAAGCTATTAAGGAAGTGGTATTTTCTAATCTGTCCATAATGGAAGCCCATTCTTTCTGAATTTCTGATTCTGCTCTTCCTCTAATCCAATAAGTTAATATGTCCATGTTCTTCATTTCAAGTAGATCTTGAATCCATTCCTTGATTTCAGGCATGTCTTTTTTCTTCCAGAGTTTTGAAAAAGCTAATCTGGCATTGGTCACTGCACAGGGTAAATTTTGTATTTAACTTTTTGTCCACTTTATTGTGAAATGCCTGACGAGGCATTTTTGCATTTGGAAAATCTGCTTAAAATAAATCACTGCAGGAGCAAGTATTGAAACTCCTTAAAGACTTTTCTTTGTTATGGTAAAAACTTTTTTAGACTTCCAGAATGTCCATTTGTTGTGGCAGAAACAACAAAGTGTCCTGAAGCACTTGCTTTAAGGTGCCATGGAATTCTTTTTATTGTAAGCTAACCCTTTTGGATTTCACAGGGCTATCTTTTTAAGGTGGATGCTTAAGAATTTTAAGTTAACAGCTAAACTGTAATATGAATGAGGCACATGAGTTTTGAGGCAGGTGAATCGTGCAAGTACACAGATAGAAAATAGGCTGCCCTTGTAGGGTTGTATACTTTGACACACATGACCTACTGAATACACATCTGATGTCAATTCCTGGAGAGATCCAGGTTCAAGTCCCCACTCAGTCATAACACAGGATAACTGAGACGATCACTGGTTCTTCATTTTAATTCTACCTCACAGGGTTGTTCAGAGGACAGAATTGGGAAGAAAGTGAAAGGAACCATGTCGGTTCCTTTGAACTCCTTGACATAAAACCAGGATTTAAGTAAATAAATAAATTGCTGTCAGTCGTCTGTGGAATGACCCTTAAATTGTTGGAGAGCACTAAGAGACAGCAGTAAAATGTGGGAGTTTTTAGTGATTCAAGATAATTGCAACTGGTTTTAGATTGTTTTAAAAGTGAGAAACTATTTAATATCATAGAATCATAGGGCTGGAAGAGACCACAAGGGTCACTGAGACCAACTGCCTGCAATGCAGGAAGATACAATCAAAGCACTCCCGACAGTTGGCCATCCAGCCTCTGTTTTAAAACCTTGAAAGAAGGAGACTCCATCACACTCCAAGAAAGTGCATTCCACTGTTGAACTGCTCTTATTGTGAGGAAGTTCTTCCTAATGTTTAGATGGAATCTCTTTTTCTGAAGTGTGAAGCTGTTGGTCCATGTCTTAGCCTCTAGAGCAGCAGAAAACAAGCTTACTACATCTTCAACGTGACATCCTTTCAAATATTGAAACATGGCTATCATGTCACCTCTTAACTTCCTCCTCTCCTGGCTAACCATGCCCAGCTCCCTAAGCCAGTCTTCATTGGGGATAGTTTCCAAGCCTTTTACCATTTTGGTCATCTTGCTCTCGATATGTTCCAGCTTGTCAATATCCTTCCTGAACTGTGGTGCCCAGAACTGACAACAGTATTCCAGGTGGTGTCTGACCAAAGCAGAATAGAGTGGTACTGTCATATGCTTATTAACTTGCTCCTCAAGAAAACACTCAAGAGTTTAGCAGCAGCTTTTACTGAGTTAAAGTGTTACCCTGATTTCTGGGGTCCCTTGGGGGACACCTCAATGTGCTCCAAATAATGGGGAATGGGAATTAGCCAGAGCACAAGCTGTAGCACTACGAGAGGCAGGGTAACCTAGCGAGATCTTTAAACCCAATTTTTACGGGGTCAGGCCAAGCCAAAAACCAAGCAAAATTATCTAATAAAATGATTTTATTGAGGGGAATTCATTCATACATGCATACGAGATACACATAATCATACATTCACACAAGAGCTAGCTGAAAGAGAAAGGGAGGAAAAATTATAGAGAGGCTGAGGGATTTGGGGGGATTCATAATTACCAGTCCAGAAGAGTAGTGAAGGCTAGAAATGTATTTTGGCTTAGGTAGGACCTAAGGGCAGTTCTCATTCAGGAGCCAGACGGACAGAGTGATGGGTAGATCTTCAAGAGACTGCACTGGGCACCCTCAAATCAGGGGCATTTATACCCTGAAAATGGCTTGGGGCTGTGAAAGTTCCAGATGCAAGACAAAGGGAACTTGTTGTGGACAATGAGTCTTTCGCCAGTTGATGGGCTTAGTGCTTTGATTGACAAAGACATGATGAATGTTGTAATTAAAATGCATCTAAATTATTCTTTCAAAATAACTAGAAATGTTAAAATTGTTATATACACACTCAGTTAACATGATTGACTGCATTTCTTTTGAAATGTGACTTTGTTAAGAGCCTGGTTACAAACAATTCCAAGTAGCTCATTACAGATAAATATGTTACTTGCATCTTGTTGTAAGTTAAGGCCACATGGTCATCCTAACCACAGCACCACATCTTTATGGCCCAGAATAGTTTGTGAAAGTATGAATCAGGCGCCCCATTCAATTATAGTTCTCCCTCCACATTTTCAAGTTTGATTTTCATGAATTTGATTATTTCCAAGTGTGCACGCCTCCCCCTGTTCCTTTCCTCCCATTCCCATGCATTTTGCTCCAGTGCAAAAACTCACACTGAGGCAAAATGGAAGGGAATGGGAGGTGGGGGAAAGTTCGCATGAGTCTTCCTTTCCCGTCTCCAGAGCTCGCTCTCTTCCCTTCCCATGCAAAACAGAAGGGAAAGCTCAGGTGAGCTTTCTTTTCCGACCTCCGGAGCTCTCTCTCTCCCCTTCGCATGGAAAACGGAAGGGAAAGGGGTGAGAGAAAGCTTGCACAAGACTTCCTTTCCCCGTGCAGAGCTGCCCCTGCCATTCCTATGCATTTTGCCCTGGAGTGGAAAACTCGTGGAAAGGAATGGCAGAGAGGCTCACATAAGTTCCCAGCACCAGGGCAAAAAGCATAGGAATGGCAAGGGAAGCTCCAGAGGGGAAAGGAAGACTCGTGTGAGCCTTCCCCCACTCCTCTTCACTTCCTCCCTTTTGCATGAGAATGGGAAGGGGGAGCCGTGGGAGAGTTGTTCACAGAATTTTATGTTTTCACGAAAGTTCTTCACCCCAAACCCTCACGAATGTGGGGGGACAGCTGTATGCGTTCTTGTCCCTTGGGCCTGGTTCCCACATGCTGCATTGTAGATTACACACATTTTATGATCTGACCTAGGAAAAGTGTGTCATGCCATACAAAATATGATATTGGTGAGATATGAAAAATTGCCTTTGAGGAGGCAATGGGGAGTCTCCTGCCTACTCACTACATGTTGATCTCCAGGCCTCTCAGTCTGTTCATATATTTTTAATTTCTAAACATAGCTTGTGAAAGTTACTTTTTAAAAGTAAGTTGATAGATAACATGTTAAACACCCACTCCAAAAAAGTACCTTGCTGCAATTAACAATGCAGATGGTGGGAGGCTTAATAACTTTTTATGTTGCTTATTGCCTTTTCTTTATAAAGGAAGGATTACGATTGTTGAGAATGGTATAAAACTTGAAAAAATTCCACTCAAGCTGCATTGAAAAGGCCTTTAAAATGGTTCAAAATGCTACTTGTTACACCATCACCACATTCCCACTCTTATTACATTACTTTTGAAACCTAATTTGGTTATACCCTGCTTACCAAGAAAAAAAACAAGTTTAGTAGAAGTAGCTGCATCGGGAGGCAGCATGGTATAGTCGTGGTCTGGGTGATGGATTACAATCCTGGAAACCAGAGTTCAGTTCCCTGCTCAGCCATGGAAACCCAGTGAGTGACCTGGACGTGTCACACACTCTCAGCCCAGAAAACCCCATGATAGAGTTGCCTTAGGTTTGCTCATGAAGAGAAGTTACAAAGAATCATGTGGTTCAACTGAAGTCAAGCCACTTTTGAAACAGAACATCAGTGGATAAATACAATCTTATGAGGGTGAAAGATGTGGCAATATTTGGGTAGTTCTTATATTCTTGTTCTCTGTTTTGAAGGGTTTTAATATGTTGGCGATTGTAATTTGGTTCTGTCTGATGACCCTCTCATTGTGGGTCCTATATTGAAAGAAAAGTGGGACATTAATTAAATAAATATCTGATTTTTGTGACATTTTGTAAAGTTTTGGTGCCATATGCTTGTATAGCACTATGGGAAAAGCTTGGCAATGTACTGGAGTTGTGACTACAACTCTTGTGCCCATAGTATCCATGTTTTGTATTTGGGAGTTGTAGTCCAGTACATTTGGAGGAAGGGCACTGAGTTGACGATTGCTCTGAAAATAAGCTTGTCTTACGATCTATTAGTAACAGTTCAAAATGAACATCACTTGCATGTCAAACTACACATTGTAACGAAGCTTGGAATTAATACTTATGTATAACCAACCAAGTACTTGTTGGTTTCTAAGTACAACTGGCTATCCTTTTAACAGAAAATGTATAGTTAAATTACATTAATCTTAATGGCAAGTGTCACTCCATTTGCAGTACAACTATAACTTTTTAGTGTGACTTGACCAAATGGTGGAGGAAGAATGTCATCTGGTTCAGGTTCTGGCTTATGCTGGGACTTGGCTCTGTTGTGGAAAACAGGGTTATGATGTGAAGACAAGGACGCTATGTCACATGCAACAAACCAGTGGTGTGTAGCATTAAGATTTTTTTTAAAAAATGTGCTACTTTTGAGAAAAACAGTACTTCAAAAATTGTAAATATAATGCAAGTATATAATTACTTTAGGGCTTAAAACTGTAACTAGTAACTTTAAAAGTAACATTCCAAGCTCTGTCTGTACTTCTGTTATATGTGCCACCTAGGAATCTGAGCTTAGATGACAGTTCGCTGGGGTAAGATGGGTTCACGTTTAGACACACGTGCACCACTCAGGTTGTAGAGAACCTGGAAAGAGTAAAACAAAATCCAAAATGCACAGGTTAATAGAAACTACAGTTGCACCAAAGAGTCCGAGTTTTGAGTTCTTCAGAAGTTTTAACCAGGCTATGTGGCAAAAGCTGGGGCAAGGGGAAGAAGCATGTTGCTGTTTCTGACCCTAAGGGCAAAATTTGTTCAGAAGGAGTTTTCCTTTCCCTTCCTCTGAGACTGAGAGAGTGTGACTTGCACAAAGTCACCCAGTGGGTTTCCATAGTTTGAGTGGGAATTCTAACCCAGGTCCTCAAAGTCATACGGCCTTTCTGCACTACACTGTTATAGTGCTATTATTCCACTTTCAACATCCTGTGGAATTCTGGGGCTTGTAGTTTACTGAGGCCACCAAGAGTTCCCTGGCTGAGAATTCTAAATGCCCTCCTCTAAACTGCAAACCTCAGGATTCCATAGGATGTTGAAAGTGGAATAATAGCATTATAACAGTGTAGTGCCGAAATGGCCATAGTCTGACATCCAAACCACTACACCTTCTGGCTCCCAGTAGAAGCAGCATGGCAGTCCAAAAAGTGTGACCTATGGATTTTGAATTTTAATTCTTACACTACCTTCGTTTTTGGACATTGAACACTGAAATATTAATATGCTTAGTTGCCCTATGTCTTGCCACATGGCATCCTCAGAAGGCCAAAAAAAGAAAAAGGAGTTGAGGGAGACGCAGTGATCTGCAGAAAAACAGAGGAACTCTCTGGCAAATAGGGTCTCCTGGTGATTTTCCCGCTTCTCACCATGGCAGCCGGCCTTCCAGCATGAATGCTGCCCATATCAATATATCCCATTTGCTAGGTCCACTGCCGCTATGGCCTTGACCTCATTCAACCTCTATCTGTAGAACAATCTCATCTCTCTCTCTCTTTTTTTTTACATGTCCTTTACATAACATTTGTTCCAACTGCTGTTGTCTCATACAGCCTTAACCCTTGTTAAGTGACACTTTTCCCTCACTCTTATGAACTCAGACAAAAAGCGCATTCAGCAAGTGCCAAAAACGGACCACTACTCCCTTACCCCACCCGCCGTGCAAGTTGGCCCTTTTCTCTCCTGGATTTTTGCTCCCACATGTGCAGTTTGGATCATGCTGTACAAACTCCATAAGCACCCAGCAACAAGTGGATACCTTTGTTCCATGAGGCGATTTTAACCTGTGTTTAGGAAGCAGGGATTAACCTAAGTGACCTCCTCTGTTGCAAACACGTGGACTTATTTTTGAAACATTCCACAGAAGCCTAAACTGTTCAGCAACAGAAGCCTGTCTCAGAGTGGGGAAGGACCAGAGCCATGAAGAATCAAGAGAAGCACTTGGCCTATTTCTCAAAGAGACCATTAGCACTGCTGTTATCTCCTCTGTTTCCGAGGGGCCATACACGCTACAGAATCATAGAGCTATTATTCCACTATAACTGCCATAGTTCCATTCTATGGAATCCTGACATTTTCAGTAAGGAGGGGCTAGGGCATTCTACTGCCTTCTCAAACTACAAACTCTAAGTTTCCTTAGGACGACAGTTAAAATGAAATGACAGCACTGTAGTATGTTTGGTCATGTGAATAGGCCTAGAGTGTGCTCAATTGCTTATTGGAGTCCAAGTGATACCACTTATGTATAAGAAGCTGCTAGCAACCTCACTGCTAGGAGGAAACACTGCAGCAAAAACTTTTGAACATTATCTTAACTGAATAAGATTTCATTGCAGTCTGTTTGTGGTTTGGTGAAGTCAGCTACTAACAATTATCTGCCAGAGAGCTCTAGTGCTGCAATACAGGACAGTAGACTAAAGCTTTTAGTAGAGAGAAAGATAGGTGATTCACCAAAGCACAAAACTCCAAATTCAATAAGGTAGAGCCATGGACATTACAGTGGGCTCAAATCACTACACTTGTGCAATGTGGATGCACTGTACCCCCACCAACAAATAGGTATCAGCAAATCCACTCATTTCCTGAGCCATACCCTCCAACTGTCCAATTTGGCAGGGAGAGCCCAAGTTAATCCTTTGTTATCAATTTTTTTCAGCATCTTTTAAAATTTCCCAGTTTTTCTCTTCCCAGTTTCCCCCTTTGTCCTCAGTTTACTTCAGCTGCTTTAAACTGAGTTCAAAGCATAAAAGTTCAAAGTGTAAAACTCAGTTAACAGGGGGAAGAGGAGACGGAGGGGTGGAATCTTGTCCTTCCCAGTAGGCTGAGGCAAAGGCAAACTGTCCCCAGCCCGTGTGTTCTTTTTTATTAATAACTTTGGCCATCTTGATCACACATGTCCTGGTTTTCATCTGTGAAATGCTGATGGTAGGCTATACTAAATTTCAAAGCTCCCCAAGACCTTGCCCTTCCAAATATCTCTCTCTGCTTGAATCCTGATATATATCTTTATGACTTTTGTGTCTCCCAGTAAAATCACAAATGCATCACAAATAGGTTAGTCCTCAGGGTTTCACTGTGCTTGCCACCAGGGACTAGCTCTACTACTTCTCTAGAAGTGATTGCTTAGGAATTCCATACTGATACAGCAAGCTTGAAGAAATGCATCCTTTTAGATTGCTTTTCATAGCAGTGACAGCCCTTGCCTCTTATGCTCTGGGAATATTTTGGAAGAACTCCTGTAGCTGTTATTTTGGGACCAGATGCTCTCTAGATTGTGCTAGTAAGAATGCCCATCAAAGTCAGAGGGGCTTGATTTTATATAGACATTCTTAGGATTGCCTTCAGGACCAAGGATAGTGCCTGGCTATGGATGATGAAGCTTGTGGTCATCACACTGGAAGAGCAACAGGTTTGAAAACATTGATTTAAATAGAATGACTTCTCACCATGAGGGGAAGGCAGTGAGCAGTTGATGTTTTCAAGGTTCCTGCTTTTCTAGGGCTATATCACACCAGCCTGTTGCCCCACAGCAATAGTGCTGTTTAAGGAAACAAAAACATACCGGTAGAGTAGCAAGCATTATCACACTTCTCTGCAATAGTATGATGCTGCTGGTTTGGTGATGCATGCTGGTGCAATCAGTCTTCTGCACCATCCAACTAATGCCACCTCCCTTCCCCTTTCAAGGCTACCAAGCACATTTGCTATATTTTTAATTTTTCCTTGTATTGCTGAAACTGCACAGTTGGGGACTTCCTTTCTCATTTTGGCATTGTTTATGCTGTGAGGATGCCATTTCATCCATTGCTCTCTTCCAGAGTCACAGTTTCCTTTGCTGCCATCATTACAGCATTACAATGTCACATCTAAAGTTCTAGCATTGCAGCATTTTGATGTGCCACTCTTCCATGGTCCTTTTTCCCTGTCCTGTCTGCTCCTCCCTATTTTGTTCTTGTGGCAAATACCTATCTGGGAACAGAGTAAAAACAAGATTGTTCACCTGCACCTTGATGTCCTGGTGTTGCAATGAGCTCACTCTACTTGGGGACAGGGGGAGGGGAAAGGAGAACAATACTCATGGACACCACATGGTTGCCGCAATATTGGAACTCCAGAAGAATGACACCGTTGCACCAATACACAATAGTGCAGGTGCAGCATTATTGGAGCCATTCACAGATATTTCCCATGAATGAAAAGAGATGACCCATTAACAATGGAAATGGAATTCATCAACAGGAGAGTGATGACATCATGTGATAAAGGGAGATCAAAAATAGAACTAAGCCAGAGCAATTGTGAGCCAGCATGTGATAAAGCCCCTAGTTCCTGTGGAATCTTTTCCTTGGATTTGGACTATATAGATCTTAGAATACATCGAGGGCGGGCAAGTTCTGGCCTTCCAGAAGTTGTCAGATAACAAGTTCTATTTGTCTTGGACAGCCTAGCCAATGTGATGGGTGATGGAAGTTGTAGTCCAACAAGATCTAGAAGGCCACACTTGTGGGTCCACTTGTGCAAAGGAGGATTCCTTCAAATACTAGCCTGCCACCCGCAAAGTAAGACACAGATTGTCACCCTCCCAAATGTGGATCAGATAGTGGTGTACAGTCAACCTTTTAAATCAGGGCCACAGTTTAGTGTAATTTGCAAGCATTTCAAATCCCTAGAATCCTTAAGGCCAAGTTGTTAAATCAGGAGTAGTTTTTAAAAGAGAGAAAGAGATTAAAAATATCAAGGTGGTATTTGACTCAACCCCAGTTCATGCCCTCTTCACACAGCACCATTGACAATAATCTCCCCCCACACACACACACACTTTCTTTTTGTGCTTCAATCAGGTACTATTTCCATCTACCGTTCCAGTACCATGTTCTTCCAAATCCTTAAATCTCAGCATTGCCATTACAAAACTTCCTTGCATAAATCCCCTCAAGCTCACATCCTTCACTGTGCCAAGGTATTCCTTAGGAAGCTCTCTCTAGGTCAAGGAGTAGGTAACCAAACACACACATCTCCAATATTTTGAATACAACTCACACAATACATAACCATTAGAGATGCAGGCTGGGGATTATGGGATCTGGAGTTTGCTAGACTCTGAATTGGCATAGTGGGAGCCGAGTCCAGCTGTGCAATAAGCTGCCTCAGAATTTCCTTCTTTGGAGGTTTTTAAGCAGAGGCTGGATGGCCATCTGTTGGGAGTGCTTTGATGTGTGTTTCTGCATAGCAGGGGGTTGGACTGGATGGCCCCTGTGGTCTCTTCCAGCTTGATGATCCTGTGATTCTATGAGTCTAGGCAAAGATATCCAGGGGTAGCTGTGTTGGCCATGCAGCAAAATACAACATCCAAACCAAATCAGTGATATCTTTATTGGGCCAATCAAAAGGTGCACACAACTGCACTTCACGCGAACTTTCAAAGCTCCACAGGCTTCTTCATCAGGCAAAGGTGTTAAAAATCATACAGGAGAACAGTCACACAGGAGAAGAATCATACAAGAGTTTAGGCAAGTTGCTTTTGTGGATCGCAGCTCCAAGAACATCCCAGCCAATGGGAAATTTGTGGAATCATAGTACAGAAAAGCAAATTTTTCATGTTTTGGACAAGTCAAGCTAAACCAGAGATCTGTCTACATAATAATGGGTGTATATACTAATTCTAGAGATGGTCCCTTTTTTCCTGGTACTTGCAGGGTGAGGGTGGCGTAGTGCTTTGTGCATTGGACTAGGACTCTGGGAGACCGGGGTTCATATCCGCGCTCGGCCGTGGAAACCTACTAGGTGACTTTGGGAAAAATCTCAGCCTCAGAAGCAGGCAATTGCAAACCCTTTCTAGCAGATTTTGCCAAGAATAGGTTTCTTGTTGTTGTTATTGTTGTGTGGCTTCAAATCATTTCTGACTTATGGTGACCCTAAGGAGAACCTGTTACAGGCTTTTCTGGGGCTGAGAGTGTACAATGTGCCCAAGGTCACCCAGTGGGTTTCCACAGCTGAGCAGGGACTCAACTCTGATTTCCAGGGTTGTAGTCCAACTTTCAAACCACTACACCACGCTGGCTCTCAGGTTTGACTTAGGTCACCATAACTTGGAAATGACTTGGTGGTGGGTGATAAGTTTTGCCTTAGGGTTGCCATAAGTTGAAAACAACTTAAAAGCACATAACAACAACAAAAACTACTTGCATCTCACCGCAGTTGACAGGAACGTTTTTGCTAAGAATCTCAGGAACCTAATCAGCTTGTGAATCAGGAAGACTTTAAACTGAGTTATGAGGATAAGGAGACAGTATTCTTGAGGGCAGGAGTTCATCAAGTGGTAGGGATAAGAGTCTGAATCTTATAGGGAGAATGGGGCAAACAGTACAGGAACCTAACAGTGGGAGGGAAAGAAACTTTAAAAAGCAGCTAAGCAGAATGATGCCTCTGCCTTAATGCACAGATTATGGGAAATAAACAGGGTGAACTTGAATTTGTAGCACAGCAAAGTAAATATGATATACAGTAATAGGCATAATTGAAACCTGGCGGGATGAGTCTCATGATTGGAATGTAGCAATAGAGGGGTATAAGCTATTTCAGATAAATGGACCAACAGGAAAGGAGAAGCAGCACTATGTGTCAGAGACATTTTCACCTGTTAAGAGATCCATGACTCAAACCCTGGGAGCCAGGTTGAGAGCATATCGGTAAAAATGAAGGGGGGAGAAACAACAGTGATGTTATTGGGGGTGTCTACTACAGACCTCCAAACCATACTAAGGACTTGGATGGTGCCTCCTTGGAACGGATGACCAAACATTCAGAACAGAGAGATGTAGTAGTAATGATATTACTAAAGTAAAGCTATCCTGATATTTGTTGGAAGTCAAACTCTGCCAGGAGTATCTGGTCCAACAAATTTTTCACTTGCTTTGCAAACAATATCATAGTCCAGAAGGTGGAAGAGGGAACAATGGGGACAGCTGTTTTAGATCTGATCCTTACCAACAATGATGACCTGGTTAATGGAGTGGAGATGGTGGGATCCTTAGGTGGAAGTGGCCTTAGGTGGAAGAAGAAAAAATTGGAAGTATCTAAAGAATCTGGGATGGATGTATAAAGAACTTTCAACAAGGCTAATATTTAAAAGGGAAGGAAAGGAAAAAGGAGGAAATCACTAAAGATGAGTTCAAATAAATAGTCAGCAAGTGTAGGGAGAAAGTCAGGACGGCTAAAGCACAGAACAAGCTCAGGCTTGCTAGAGAGGTTAAAAACAGTAATAAAGGTTTTTATGGTTATGTCTGTAGAAAAATGAAAAACAAGGAAAAGGTAGGGCCTCTGCCTGGAGAAGATGGTGAAATGCTAGTGAGGACAGAGAAAAGGCAGAGCTACTCAACACTTTTTTTTGCCTCAGTCTTCTCCCAAAAGGAAAATAATGCTCTACCTGTGGAAAACGGAACAGGTGATGTGGTAAGGGAAATGCAGCACAGTAGGTGAAGAGATAGTACAGGAATACTTGGCTATTGTAAATGAATTCAAGTCTTCCAGAGCAGATGAACTACATCCAAGGAATGGCAGAAGTAATCCCAGAACCTCTAGCAATAATCTTAAGGGATTCTGGAGAATAGGAGAAGTCCCAGCAGACTGGAGGAGGGCAAATGTTGTCCTCATCTTCAAAAAGGAAAAAGAAGATAACCCAAAGAGTTACCACCCAGTCAGCCTGACATCAATACTGGGAAAGATTCTAGAGCCAATCATTAAACAGACAGTCTGTAAGCATTTAGAAAGGAATGCTGTGATCACTAAACAAAAATAAGTAAAGCCAGATTAATCTTATCTCTCTCTTGCTCTTTTTTTTAGTAGAGTTACTAGTTTGGTAGATGAAGGGAATACTGTGGAAATAGCATAGCTTGATTTCAGTAAGGCATTTGACAAGGTCTCCCATGATATTCTTGCAGACAAGCTAGTAAAATGTGGACTAGACAATGCTACTGCTAGGTGGATTTGTAACTAGTTGACCAACTGAACCCAAAAGGTGCTCACCAATGGCTTCTCTACATCCTGGAAAGAAGTGACTGTGACTGCCACAGAGTTCTGTCCTGGGCCTAGTGTTATTCAACATTTTTATAAATGATTTAGATGATGGAATAGACAGCATTCTTATCAAATTTGCAGATGACAATTAAGAGGGGTAGCTAAAAGCTCAGAAGACAGAATCAGAATTCAAAATGATCTTAACAGATTGGAGAGCTGTGCCAAAACTAACAAATTTCAACAGGGAGAAGTGTAAGGTATATGCTTGGACAGAAAAAATAAAATGCACATATATAGGATGAGTGACACCAGGCTTGACCACAGTACATGTGAAAGGGATCTAGGAGTCTTAGCAGACCACAAACTGAACATGAGTTAGAAGTATGATGCAGCAGCTAAAAAAACCAATATGATTCTGGGCTTGATCAATAAGAGTATAGTGTTTAGGTCAAGAGACTTGGTAGTACCACTCTTTTTCTGCTTTGGTCAGGCCCTAGTTCTGGGTACCACAGTTCAGGAAGGATATTGATAAGCTGGAATGTGTCCAGAGGAAGACCTGGAAGCCATGAAGCCCTATGAAGAGTGCCTTAGGGAACAGGGTATGTTTAGCCTGGAGAAGAGAAGGTCAAGAGGTGACATGATAGCTATGTTTACATATTTGAAGGCATGTTGTATGTACAGTGTTGCTACAACTAGTACGTGGAGCAATAGCTTAAGACTTCAGGAAAAGAAATTCCATCTAAGATAAGGAAGAACTTCCTGACAGTGAGAGCAGTTTGACAGCAGAACAAGCTCCTTGGAGTGTGGTGGAGTCACCTTCATTGGAGGTTTTTAAACTGAGGCTGATGGCCATCCGTCGGGAATGCTTTGAGTGTGTACTCCTGCATGGCAGGGGGTTCGTCTCTTCCAGCTCAATGACTCTATGATTCTATGACTGGTCCAAGATATTTTGGTGCTTTATGCAAACGATGATGCCATGCCACTCCATTTCATTTACAGAAGCTAACCGGAGTGGGAATAGAATCTTCCTTCAGCACTGATAATGAATGAGTCTGCTTCACCAGAACTGAGGGCAACAAGCTAACTTGGGATTTTCAGGGCAGGCTACCTCACACATACAGAGAGCTTTGAAGCACCCGCCATACCATTAGATGGATTGAGGTGGTTGCCTCAGGCAACAGATATGAGGGAGGGCAAAACAGTAGCAGCCTCTCAGCAATTCCCTTGTCATGTAGGACAGAGCTATGAGTTTCACACCATTTAGTTACCGCTAAACCAGCCTGTGGCCCTTTGGTGTGGTGGAGGACAACTCTTTCCCACTGCCAGTATAGTCAGTTTATGCCTACAGAATGAAGGCAGAGACAATCTTTGCTTTGCCCTTGGGCAGCAAAATGTCTGCAACTCTGTTTTTCCACAACGGTTGCTGGCACTCTGCTCCACCAGTTTTGCTCTTTGTTCAAATGCTGTGATGGTTTAGCGATAACCATGCCATGTCTTGTTTGAGCAGTACAGTGCAATGCATACATACAACACCTGCTGGAATCTGTGAGCTGGCCTGTATTGCTGCCTTTCTGTCTCAGCTAAGGCTGTTTCCTAATAGACTTCCCCATGGCACACAATGGGACTAGGTGGGCCCATCGGCCAGCCAAGGACACCAACATGCAGACAGCATTGTCCGATCTGGACTGTGGTTAGGATAGGGAGGTTGCTTTCCAGCCTCCTGACTCTACTGTCTGGGGCCACTAACCCTCTCCTTCCTTTCAGTGACAGATCCAGCTAGCAGGTCTCTCCCTTTTTGCCTTCTGCCCCAGCTTTGCTTCCTTATTTTATTTTTAGGCTGTGTGAGTTGTATTTCTTTGGAGGATCAGAGTTCCTCTCACAGTTTCAACCTGCCCTGCCCTGGAGACCAGTAGATGTTTTGGACTAGCGGTAGTGTTACCAGATCTCAGGACCTGGCCCACCTTTTCCAGTCCTCAGGGTGAGGGGGAGAAATTCAGAACAAGAGCCCTGTCTTCAAAAGGGGGTGTGTTCATCTTTATTAGACTTAGGTGTTCTGTTTTGTTAAAAAAAAAACCTGAACAATATAATGCCAGCAGAGTTAGTTGGTGCTTAATGTATCATGTTAATGACATCATTAGGATCTGCCTACTGTTACATCAGCTGAAGCCCTCCCGGGTTCCTGTTTTGGCCTAGAATGGTACTAACCTGACATTAACTACTGTTCCTTTTATCTCCTACCGGCACAGGACTTGCACTAGCTGGAGATGGTGCAACTTGTAGTCCAGAAGAGGCAAATACTGGAGAGCACCCAACTGAATCCAAGGAAAAAGGGGCTCAATGTATGGTTTTTATTTATTTTTTTATTTTAGAACAAGACAAATGTGTTTTGGCCTGGAAATGC
This sequence comes from Iguana delicatissima, assembly GCA_948472985.1. Taxonomy (NCBI): domain Eukaryota; kingdom Metazoa; phylum Chordata; class Lepidosauria; order Squamata; family Iguanidae; genus Iguana; species Iguana delicatissima. The sequence continues at coordinate 49,616 of CAOKZL010002960.1, forward strand.
ATTGAAAGTGATGATGATGATGATGGTGGTGGTGGTGGTGGTGGTGATGAAGAAAGTATATATATTTCAGCTGCCTTCTTCAGGGACAACATGCTATCTAGCAGCAGAAATGTCTGGTGGTGAACATCTCATTCCCTTTGTAGTCCAGTGCATCTGGACAAGATGCCAGGTTGAAGAAGACTGCTCAAGAAGTAGCATCAGAAAGGCAAGTTATATATGATATTGATTACATGGTTTGACATTGAATGGATATTTTCCTCCAACCTGTAAACAGCAGCTAACTGGGCTCCTGATCAGGGCATCACACAGTGGAAATTTTAACCCCTTTTCTTGGAGTGGGGGAACCCACACCAACAATTACTATTTGTCCCAAAAGAGAAACATTCTTTGGCACCAATGGGTGTTTCTTTGTTAGATCTGAGTTGTATGTGTGCAGGGGGCAGGAGGTGGACTTCAAATCTGAACCTCTTTAACCTTTGGCTGTTGTGCGGGCAGATACAAAAAAGATCTGAGTAGAACAGGATTGATGAAGTGCTGCACAGGAAGCAGTATGCCATATGGCAAGATTTTGTTGCAGAACCTCCTTCCAGTGTATATAGCACTTTCAAACAAACTTTTAGGTCCTTTTCATACTACAGCATTAGAGTGCTATTATTCCCCTTTCAACATCCTGTGGAATTCTGGGGTTTGTAGTTTACTGAGGACCAAGAGCAATCTGGCTGAGAATTCTAAGTTCCCCTCCCTAAACTACAAATCCCAAAATTCCATAGGGTGTTGAAAGTAGAATAATAGCACTATAACAGTGTAGTGGTGCAGTGGTTAAATGCTGGTACTGCAGCCACAATGCTGTGAGTTTGATCCTGCAGGGCTCCAGGTTGACTCAGCCTTCCATCCTTCCATAGGTCGGTAAAATGGTACCCAGCTTGTTGTGTGCAATTAGCTAAAATACATTGTAAACCACATAGGGAGTGCTTCGCACTGATAAGTGGTATAGAAATGTAACTGCTATTGCTAGTGCGGAAAGGCCCTTAGCCTGGATCTACACACAGTGGAATGAAGGGATATAAAATGAGGACAATAAAAAAGGCTTATCTGTTGTGCTGGTTTTAAGTGTGCATGGAATTTTAAATGCAGTGAAGCATACAAACAAAACAAAACAAACCATGATGGCTGACTTGTAGTCAGAGGTTGGTAAGCCAGTCTACAGCCTCAGCATGTTTCATCACATCTGCATGTGCCATGTAGGCAAGCCCCATAGTTCACCAGCTCTTGTTGCAGGTAGTATAGCCAGTGAGGGCCTGGAGCATGCCTGGAGAAATGAAATAAAGGCTTGTCGGCTTGTCTATAGCATAGTTAGTAATAAGGAAGAACACAACAGCTAGGAGAGGTTGCAATAGTTTGCTTTTACCTGAGCCTTTTGGGAAGAACAAGATTCCACCCCCTCTCCTTTGCTCCGCTCCCCTCTCCCTGCTGACTTAACTGAGTGCAAACAACTCTTGCACTTGAAATGCAGCTAGCAGCAATTGAAGTAAACTGAGGACTAAGGGAAAAAGTGGGAGGAAGAGAAAGAAACAGGGATATTTTAAAAGCAGCTGAAAAAGTGGGATAGCAGAGGATTACCTGGAATTATCCCTGTCAAATTAGGGAAACTATGCAACTCAGTATGCAATGTTGTTGGAAAGCCAGAGATCACAATGTTCAAGCGCTGGGATTTCTGAATAGCAGAAACAATGACATAATCTGCTATCCTCACCCCTATTGGCTTTTCTAGGTCCCTTTGAGGATAAAATAATAGAATGGAAGTGACTCCAAGGGTCATCCAGTCTGCCCCTTGCCATGCAGAAATCCGCTGGTTAGCACCCAAGAGATGACTGTGTAACCACTGTTCAAAAACTTCCAGTGAAGAAAAGTCCACCAAGGGACCCTGTTCTACAGTCAAAGATCTCTTACCGTTGGTATTGCTTAGTGGCAATCCTCTCAATAGCTGGGAAGAGAATGAATTTTCCAAGCAACAAGAAAAACTTGTTTGAGATACCTGTTGTAATACAAACTATTTCAAGTTGCCTTGGTCTTGAATGTCCAATTGAGATCCATTAGCCATACAGAATACCTGCTTCCAGGGGAGATGAAAACTGCTAGAACTGGTTTATTGAGGTAGAACAATACAGCTGCCTGCATTTTTGGACTCTCTGCAAGGTCTTGGCTATGTGGTCTGTCATGTTTAGCACCTGTCCTTCAAAATTCTTCCCTGCGCTACTGTGAAGGGGCAAAATTTGGGACCACCTGTATGCAAATTCAACACTTTACTTCTAAATTACAGTCCCCCTGTGATGAAACGTTGGCCCTCCCTATTCTCTCCTTTTGCAACATCCCTCAAAGTCTGTCCTTCCACTCTGTATGTTACACTAATGAGCGTGGCCCAGTTACACAATAAGAAGCTTTTATACTTGGCTAATCGGTCCCAGAGTCCTGTCGGGCTCCCCTGCCATGCGCTTCTGTGAGCCAAGGCCACTTGCTCTCTTGTGTGTTCTCACTCTCCCACCCCCCCATCTGCCTTTTGTAATTTTTTTAATGGGGTCCCTTGCCTGGTTTGTGCTGACCTAATTAAAAAGCTGTTGTGAGCAATGCCTTGTGATGGTCTAATCCCAGCCCAGTGACTCTACAAAGCTTTCGCCGGGGTTTCTCCTTGTTCCATTCTGGCCCTTGTTGATTCCTCGCTGCCTGCCTGTGTCTGGTCTTTTCACTGTGCCACAACTCTTCGGGATTTCACATTGACCATCCTAGAACCGTTTGGCTTCTCCGGTGAGTATCCGAGACTGTTGTTTGGATTCAGCTTTTGTAGCCTCTGCCCCACCATTGCTTTTTCCGAAACTAGAAATGCACGGATGCCACCACTTTGTCTAAAATGCCTCTCATCCATATCAAGCACAAACTAATCAAAGTCTAGCATTTTGCTATCCCGCTGAACCAACTTAGAAAGCTGCTTTTGACCAAGCCAGGTCTTTTGTCCCTCTAGTCCAGTGTTAGCTACCCTCTGACAGATAGTGGCTTTCCAGGGTCTGAGACAGGCAGTCTTTCCCATCACTGCCAACTTGATCTTTTTAAGTGGAGATGCCCAGCATTGAACCTAGACCAAAGATATGTGATACCTGTCACTCGTCTTCTCATTGAACCTCTTTATTTTACTAATAAATGCATTCTTGTACTTTTTGTATTGACTTGTTTGGATACCCTTTTCAAATATTTTTCAGATAGGGTGCTATTAGCTGTGTGAATTTCTGAGAAACAAACATGTTGTTGCATGCCTTCAAGTCCTTTTCATCTTATGGCAATCCTAAGGTGAACCTATCATGGGATTTTCTGGGGGTTGAGAGTGTATGATGTGCCGAAGGTCACCCAGTGAGTTTCCATAGCCATGTGGGCAATGGAACTACTGTCTCCAGGGTCATAGACTCTCAAACATGGTTTATGAAATAGTTTTACCACAAAATGCATCACAAGTCTTGCAAATGTTTGAGTTTCCAAGGTATAATGCATGTCTGTTCTACTTTCTATCTTGGGAGCTGTGAAATGGATATTTTTTACAGAAATGTAAATCTAACAAATTTCTTTCCCATCTCTGAGAATTTCCAATGAGCTACCTACTGAAATAAGAGTAACAACTAGTGCTTACTTAGTTATTTATTAAGTGCCACCCATAACCATACTTATTCAGAATACGTGCCCACGCATTCAAAGGCACTTGCCTCACAGTAAACATAAAATGAGTGAGACCTGCAAGAGACACAGATTTACTGTGGCATTGGGTTTTATGGACAAAGCCCTGAATATAACCCTGTATGATCTATTCAACAAAGTGGACCTAGTCTGTGATAGCTTTTGCCACAAGAAATCTGTTCTTCAGTAAGGTACCACAAGAACAGGTTTCAGGTTTGCAGCAGCAGACCAACACAGCAGCCATCTCAAAAGTCCTAGGAAACATTTTTCTTAGGATTGCAGTTAATTGGGTTGTGTCCATTGTTACAAAATTTCTCACTCAAAAAAAGGGAAAGTTACTACGGATGAATTTTATTTTTCTTCTGTTCCTTTCTTTGCAAAATGTAGGAGTCAGGTTTCTGAGGATCCAGCAAAAACGAAGACATATCCTCTAACCAACTCAATTTGGCAGGGACAGCCCTGATCAACCCTAAATCATCCCATTTTTTTCAGCTGCTTTTAATATGTCCTAGTTTCTCTCTCCTCCTCCTGCTTTCCCCCTTTTGTCCTCAGCTTACTTCAGTTTTTACAAACTAAGTTCAATATGCAAAAGTGGTTTGCACTCAACCACTTCAGCATGGTGGAGAGGAGAGGAGATGTGGAGGTGGAACCTTGCTCTGCCCTGTTGATTTACGGCAAAGCAAGCTGCCGCAGTGTCTCCTAGCTTGTTTGTTCTTCCTCATTAACAATGTTGTCTCTTTTGACCACACTCTGATGTTTCTTGACCACTTGTGTCCTGGTTTTCATCTGTGAAATGTTGGAGGGTATGCAAAGAGAGAGAAAGGCCCTTTCCACACCTTACCTTTTTTCAGCACTGGGGTGCGGGGATCGCGCAAGCAGCCTCCAGTGAGAGGCTCTTGCATCCCTGCTGCTTCAGCTCCGCACAAGCTGCCTTCTCCCGAGCAGGCAGCGCGAGAGCCCTCTCTTCCTTCTGCAGAGTAGCCTGGGAGTTTCTCAGGCTGCACTGGGGCAGGAAGCGCGACCACTGTGGCTCCGGAGGCTCCACATGCACGGCAAGTGCGTGTGGGGCCCTGGAGCAATGCACAACCAAAAATGAAAAAGTATGCAAGCGGTGCCTGCCAGACCACGGAGCGTCACACGATTGTGAGTGTGTCGTCCAGATGGCTCCTCACAATCACGCAACGCTCCAGGCACCCTTTTGCATGGCAAATGCTGTGCGAAAAGGGCCAGAGAGATCCAGGGCTGGCATAAGATTTTTGTCACCTGAGGCAGAGCAACAAAGAACACTCTTCATCTGTCCCAGTCAAGATGTGTCATGCCCAAATTGTTCTGGTGCATGAGACAGAAAATCCTGCAAGTACCCTTCCTATCCCTGGCAGGGTTAAAAAATTAATAACGAACCTAAACATTTGTGGCTCTTTCCTGATATCCAAAATCTGTTTCCTGAGGCATGGACGCTGGTCATGCTGGCTGGGGATTTTAGAAGCAGTAGAGAACTTTGTGGTGCAGTGGTTTAAGCATTAGATGACAACTCTGGAGACCAGGGTTTGATTCCCTGCTCGGCTATGGAAACCCACTGACTGACCTTGAGCACATCACACACTCTCAGCCCCAGAAAACCCTGTAATAGATTTGCCTTAGGATCGCCATAACTTGGAAACAACTTGAAGGCACACAACAACCACAAGGCCAAAAAAGTGAGGGCAGGGGTAATGGTACCAGGGCCGGAATCATGAACTAGAATTATTGAGCTTGGCCGCTAGAGACAGGCCATTTCTGCACTACACTGTTATAATATTATTATTCCACTTTCAATATCCTATGGGATCCTGGGAGGGGCATTTAGACTTCTCAGCCAGAGAGCTCTCTCGCCTCAGTAAATTACAAACCCCAGAATTCCACAGGATGTTGAAAGTGGAATGATAGCACTATAACAGTGTTGGGCGGAAATGGCCTTGGTCTCAGCGATGCTACAAGATCCCTTTACAAACTGATTCAGATGAACACAGCTATGTCTTTGAATTCTAGTGCAAAGAAGGAATGTGAAATATTTTGAATGCTCAAAAGGTGGTTAAAATCCATGCTATTACACTATATTTTGAAGTGCAGGAGGTCTGTGTGACAGCTCTCACAACTACTTTTTTTGCCAGAAAATGTGTGGTGTGGGGATTCTAGGGGGGGGTTCACATGTGAAATTCTGCTTACCCCATCAGTATCTATGTCTGTACACTCTGCCTTACAGTTATTTATACCGAAAGGAACGGATACTTGCACTTTTGTTAAAAGCTCCCCATCATAAACAAAAACCTCCAAAACACACAAGCAACTAACAGAATCTGATAGCTGGGTTTACAGAGCATAATTGTGCACAGTTCCGCTGATATCAATGGTGCTTACTTTTGACTAAACTGTAAATCACATTGAGGTTTAACAAAAGATCTGCAGCCAGCTGTAATACATCCTTTCGTTTTAAATTAGAAATGCAAACATTCTTGCAAAGAAATGTTAACTGCCATTTGGTTGGAAGCATCTGTCAGCTTCACTTTTCCAGTACATTCAGTTTTTGCCATCTCAGATTTAGCTTCTCAGATATGAGAAAATTTCAGTTTTTTTTTTTCAATTGAAACCAAATGAAAAGGAACTTCTCACTCATCTGCTGGAATAAAATAGCGGGAAGGCAAATATGTTGTACTCACCTGGCGTGTCACTATTTAAAATTTATTTACTTATTCATTTCATTTATATGTTGCCTTTCTCCTAGAATGGGACCCAAGGTAGATCACAAAAAGTGTAAATCAAAACGTGACAATACAAATTTAAAAACAATTAAAAACATTGTATTAAAACAGGATAAAATCATTTAAAAGAGCACAGAAGTGTTTTTTTTAAAAAGTAAGCATACACCTCATTTTCCTTGTGCTTACTTTTTTCCCACTCTCAAATTGTCTCTGTCTGAAATTTGAAAAAAATTGTATTTCAGCAAATTATCAAAAGTGAATTCAAATAATTCTCACCTCCCTCTAACTGAAAACTTCTAGCAAAAAACAGAAACCCTGTGCCAAGAAGGAAACCCAGCTCTCGACGTCTTCTGTGCTGATCTGTACCAGACAATACTAAACTTGAAATCCTGGTTCATCCACTTGCAAGACCAAAGGGAATCCATACATAGTTCACATCATTGCTGGTTGAGCCAGGGAAAAGGGGAGCAGTCCCTGATCAGCAGCCTCTTTCCTTTCTTTCTCCACTGGATTATGGCATAAATGCTAAGTGTAATGCATTTTACTCTCTTGCCGTTGCATACCTTTACTTGGAAGTGAGTTCCACTTCTTTCAGTTGGACTGAGGCCATTTCCGCACTAGCCTGTTATAGCACTATGATTCCACTTTCAACATCCTATGGAATCCTGGGGTTTGCAGTTTCGGGAGGGGCCAAGTGGCCCCTCCCGAAACTGCAAACCCCAGGATTCCATAGGATGTTGAAAGTGGAATCATAGTGCTATAACAGGCTAGTGCGGAAATGGCCTGACAGTCAGGGCTGAGAATGTGTGAACCGTCAGGTGCCTGTGGACTGAAAGTCCTATCAAGCCATTGGCTAGAATCTGTGTACTGTGTTAACTGTTGAAATTTTTCCAGGCTCATGCCGTATTAGCAAGGGAAGCAGACAAAATCTCTCAGCCTGTTTCTCCAGTGCCGGATTTCCTTCAAAGCCATTGCGTACCCCTCAACTGTCTCGATTTAGCAGGGACAGTCCCAATTAATCCTCTGACATCCCACTTTTCCATTTGGTTTTAAAATGTCCAAGTTTCCCTGTCCTCTTCCCACTTTCCCACTTTTGCCCTCGCCTTACTTTGCTAGAAAACGAATTCAAAATGGAAAAGTAGTTTGCACTCAATCAACCCAGCAGAAGGCAGGGGTGGGGGGCTAAATCGTGCCCTTCCCTGTAGACTTGGGCCATTTCTCCCTACACTATAGTGCTATTATTCCACTTTCAACCTCCTGTGGAATTCTGGGGTTTGTAGTTTACTGAGGCCAAAGAGCTCTCTGGCTGAGAATTCTAAAGGCCGCTCCCTAAACTGCAAACCCCAGGATTCCAGAGGATGTTGAAAGTGGAATAAATAGCACTGTAACCGTGTAGGGTGGAAATGGCCTCAGACAAAAAGTGCCACAATCTCTCCTAACTTGTCTGTTCATTCTCATTAATAAACTTTGCCATCATGACCACACTCTAAAGTGTCCCAATTTTCATCCAAAAAATGTTGGAGGGTATGTTTTTCCTTCTTGATGCCACTGCCCACACTAGTTTAGTGATGGCATCGTAGTGCACCAGTAGGATTCTAGGCCTACCCAGCATAGCTAACAATGAGAGATGATGCAGCCCAACAGCTTTTGATGGGCCACATGCTTCTCAGTCCTGAGAGAGTCCTGCTTTTCTCCTGATACACTTCACTTCTTCTAATCATCAGCTAGGGGTGAGAGGCAAGGAGGCTGAAGTGGGACTGTGGAGCTGGAGTGGGATCACTTATATTCCCTTTTCCATTTGTACCCAAACAACCACCACCTCTACCACCACCACCACCACTACTGCCAGGGCCATTTCCACATTAGACTGTTATAGCGCTATGATTCCACTTTCAACATCCTATGGAATCCTGGGGTTTGCAGTTTCGGGAGGGGCCGGCTGGGAGGTTGCCTGTGCATTCATCTGAGGCTGAGAGAGTGTGACCTGCCCAAGGTCACCCAGTGGGTTTTCATGGCTGAGAAAGGACTTGAACCCTTTTCTGCAAAGTCATAGTCCCATGCTGAAACTACTGTGCCACACTGGCTCTCCCACCTTGTGTGTAGGTGGTGTCATTTTGGCCAAATGAGAATTGGAGAATTGAGATCCTGGAGCTCTTATTTCTTTGGAGCAGACGTCTCTAACTCAGTGCCCTCCAGACGTGTTGGACCAAAACTCCCATTGTTTCTTGCCATGGTGGCCAGATCTGGAGGGCACCAGGTTAGGGAAGATTGCTTAGAAATGTCCTTTGCAACTATAACACCTGGATGGTTGAACTCTTGGAAAGCAAGCAGGCAATTCTGAGATTGGTTGTGTCTCTCGGGAGGGTGAAATTGTCCTTTCAAGCAGCAGGTTCTAAGGGGTAGCAACAAGGTGTTTGTGTTGTTAAAACTGTGCCAGGCAGCCTCCCCTGCATTCTTTACACTAGCCTGATGCTTTACCTGTGGAGTGAATGATGCCATTCCATCTTCAGCTTGCCTCAACTGTGATACCAACCTTATTGTTAAGTTAATGAAGTGTGCATAGTCTAGCTTAATCTTCAAGGTGCCATCGGACTTTGGGTTGCTTCACTTACCGATCCAGTTGGCTTTTGAACGTGGCATGGGAAGAAATTGTTATCTCTTTCTGCCGCAGGCTGAAAACAACTTGGGATGGGCCTATGTAGTGTGTCTCCTGTTGAGCGTTAACTTCAGATTTTCAATCTTTTTTTTCAGTGTCTTAAGGAAGAAAAAGCAACAACTATGACTTCTGTTGTAAGTATTGATCTTGCTCCGTTTGGTCTCCTCCCTTTGGCTTGCTCCCTTCTCCTGTTTGTCCGTATTGGGGATAATTGATGACCTACATCTAGGGGCACCTTGGTTTGAATCCGTTCTCACCCAGGACAGCAAAAGTATTTAACCGCCTCCATCAGACACCAGAGCCCACACATATGTGCAAGTGGGAAGACCCACCACTGATAGTTCAGCTTTCCATCCACCTGTTTTTTCAAGGCAAGAATTATCAGTTGGATTCAAGATTCTGCATGCCACATTACATATTCCATAGTTCTCTGAAATACTCCAGAGTATGGGGGAAAGTTCAACATGGAAGACAGCTTTGCAGGACTAGTTGCAGCAACTAGATAAGTTAATAGTCAATAATAAATAGCAACAATAGAGCAAGGAAATTATATGGTCTCAAACCTGGAACAGGACCCGGCTGTCAGGCATTATGTGTGCATACATGTGTATATAGCCCTCCTTCCTCCTATATAAAACCCAATGGAGCTTACACCAAATGAAAACAAAGTAAAATGTATTATAGAAGAGTTAAAAACAAACATTTTTTTAAAGGACAAAGTTAAAACAGTTTAAGACATAATTTTAAATAAGATAAATCACAGGACAGCATATTAAAAGACTTTTTTGCTGTATGAGTTAAGAGCCAAAGGTCTGCCTAATTAGAAAGATCTTTGCCTGCTAGCAGAAAGACAGCAGAGAGGAGGCTGAGCAAGCTTCTTGTGGGAGAGAATTCCACAGCCTGGCAGCAGCCACAGAGAAAGCTCTCTCCTGCATCCAAATCAACCATATCTGCGATGGTGGTGGGACCGAGAGAAAGTTCTTCAAATTCAGGAAGTGTCACGTAGGGAGATATTGTCAGAGTCCAACTCTCTGCCTGTGCCTCTCTGCCAGCAAGGGAAGGGAGGCGAGAGTGCTTGCCCAAGAGCAGAAGGTGGTGGGGAGTGTCCAAATGCAAACAAACAAGTGGAAACGCTGAGCCAAGCCAAGCCAAGGTCAAATCCAAAAGGTCCAGAAAGCCAATGGTCTGTCCAAAGGGGTTGAGGGAGCCGGAACACAAGAGTCAAGAGAGCTTGCATAGTTATTTGCTATAAGCAATCTGCAACCAAGACTGACAGACTTATATAGCTGATGAGATCAAATGTCCCTTATCACTGTTCTGTTTTCTTAATCTTGCCAAAATGGCTTCCCTCTGAGCTTCTTGTTTCTGTCTCCTCCGTGATTGAAGTTTGGAGGCAAAGGTGAATCAAATTCCCCTAAATTATTGCTGGTCCCCTCTCCCTCTGGGGCTGCCTGCAACAACTCTGCCTCTGCTTGTCTTTCATCTGATGGGAGTGTTTGCAAGCTAGTTTGGTCTATCACCGGCTCAGTTCCTGGCACAATCAATTGCTCATCGACCTCTGAGCTGTCATCTATCACAGATTATGCTTTTTGAGATAGTCAGGACCCAAGCTATGTAGGCTTTAAAGGTAAGAACGAGCCCTCTGGATATGCTGGTGCATGTATTCTGAGAGGAGCTTTTTGAGTAATCTTGGGTCACCCAGTGACCACAGGACCCAGAAGACACTATATGTCAGCTTATGCTACCTTGCAGGGTTATTGAATCGGCATAAATTGGGGGGATGTATAATGGTGTCATTCAGTCAGTTTGCGCCAGTTTTCCCAAACCATTTGTTAAAACTGTTAACAAACATGGAGGCTGGGGAAGTTAGAAGGGGAGCCAGGATTAGTAAATGAGAAGGGGAGGAAAAGACCAGAGTGGATGAGGCAGACAGAGAGATGAGAGGGTCAGAGAAGAGGAAGAACTCAATCTTCTGGACTTGCAGGGGTGAGTTGGGATGGGAGCATGCCCCAAATGCTCCCCTCCTCACCTGGCCAGCTGCCAGTGGATGATAGCATTCAGGACACACTCCTTGCTTCCTCAGTGTAGCTGGCCTCTTCCAGCACTGCACTGCGAAAGGAAGCACTTTGATAGCACTTCCATCCTTCCTGCATGGCCCCAACTGAAGCGATTGTCATGGGAAAGGGGCCTATTAGCAGATTTTTCCAGTAATAGTACAACACATGATAGCAACAGCTGGGAACACAACAGGAGCAGGACTACAATGACGTCATGCGACAGCACATGTCACATACTAGCTTCAATGCATCCCCATGCCGGGATGGGGCTGTAGTGCAGCAAGGGCCTAAGAGTCAAACTTCATTCATTGAACCAGAGCCTTAGCTATGATACCAAACAGTAGCATGTAATCCAGTACTGGATTTAGTACCCTAGCAAGACTTCAGTAAGGAAACACAGCCTTATTTGTGTTGTGGACTTATTTATAAAGGTGGGGTAAATTGGATAGCAGTTTACCCAAGAAGCAGTGGAAGACTGTACAATGAATCCTTTGTATCCACTGGGGTTTGGTTCCAGGACCCCTCATGAATACCAAAATGCATGGATGCTCAAATCCCATATATACAATGGTGTAGTTGAATGGTATCCTGTATATAAAACGGTGAACCACTCAAAGAAGTGCCAGAGAGAGACTGAGCGTCTGTGAAAAGGCAAGATGCTACAGCAGGGTTATGTCTACACATTGTGTTCAGCACATGGCAAAATCAAGATTTCCCTTTTGGATTTTTTTTTCTGAATATTTTCAAACTGTGGTTGGTTGAGTCTGTGGATTCAGAACCTGTGGATATGGAGTGCTGATTGTAATATAAACAGGAAAGGAGAAACAGGAAAGCTATCTCCCAATAGCTATACATACCAAACTTAGGCAGGATGTTCAGATCACAACAGAGTGTGTATCAAATACAGCGCCCTCACAGTACTAAAGTGCAGAAGATGCGTTGTTCAGTTAAGAACTGTGCTGTGCAGCAAAAGCATGGATTATGAGGATCCCTTTTATCCTCCTTAGCCTAGAGTGACCATGCTGGGGCAGTCAACCTAGAATAATGAACCTTCCAGCAAAAGCTGTACATACATCTTCTCCCAGGAGAGGTAACAGCCAAATGTGGGAAACTTAGAGATAATCTTGGATGGGCAGGTGCTTTTGATAAATATAGTCCTCCCTCCACATTCAAGGGTTTGACCTTTGTAAACTTGATTATTTGTGAGGTGCCTGCTTACCTCCCCCCACTTCCTTCCCCTCCCATTCCCCTACCTTTTGCCAGGTACACAGGTCTTCCTTCCACGGACCTGGGCAAAAGACAAATGAATGGCAGGGAGCAACCCTGTGTATGTGCCTTCTCCAGGCATGTGGTTCCCCCCTGCCAAGTGCCCAGGTCCATGGAGGGAAGAGCGCCTGGGCAAAACACAAGTGAATGAGGGGGAAAGCTAGCTGCCCCCTTCCATTTCCTTGCCTAACACCTGGGTGCCAGGAAGACAGTGCACCCAGGTGAAATGCAAGTGAAGGGGGGGGGGTTCCAGGTGCTTGGCTGACCCCTTCCATTCCCTTGTCTATTGTCTGAGTGCCTGGAAGGAAGGCAGCACGCCCAGGCAAAATGCAAGTGAATGTGGGGGGAGTCCTAGACCCTTTTCGCACCTTACCTTTTCGCGGTGCTGGGGTGAGGGGCTTGTGCGAGCAGCCTCCAGAGAGAGGCTCTCGCTTCCCTGCTTCTTTGGCTCCGGAGCGATGCGCGACCGTGCAGCATTTTCGGCTTCAAGCCAAAAATAGAAAAAAGTGTGTGCGGTCCACGTCAGGCCCTTGAGCATCGCGCAAATGTGAGTGCATCGTATGGACCTCTCGTCACATGTGCGCGACGCTCAAGGGGCCCTTTCGCATAGGAAATGCCGTGCGAAAAGGGCCCTAGAATGGAATGGGAAGGGAAGCACTCACTTGGGTGGGTGGAGGGGAGTTATTCATGGTTTTTTTGACTTTTGCAAGGGTTCTGCATCCCAAACCTTTAAGAAAGTCAAGGGACCACTGTAGCTGCAGCCAGCTGGTCAACTAAGTAAAGACAGAAACAACATTGTAACAATTACAATGCGAAAAGGCAAGAATTTGAGAATTGAGGTTTCAGGAAGAAATAGGCCTGTATAATATGTTGGATTTTTTTAAAAATGTTCTGTTTAATGGTTTATGTTTTTTCATTGTTACCCTATTTATTTTTTAGCTTTTTGTACACTGTGAACTTTTATCCGTGTTTGCTTTTAACTGTTGCCATCATCTATAGCAGAGCTTTCCAAACATTTCATGCTGGTAACACACTTTTTACACGTGCATCATTTTGCGACACAGCAATTCTGTTTTACTAGCAAACTGGAGGTTAAACTAACTCCTTGTAAGAGATACAGACATAAATTGTAACAACAAAATGTATGGGGACACAACATATCTCATGAAAACCTTTCATTTATTTTTAAAAATACATGGTTTATAAATAAAAACATACATTTCTGAGATTGTAGGTGACGCACCTACACAGTTCAAGCGACACACTAATGTGTTGCAGCACACCGTTTGGAAAGCCCTGATCTATAGCAAGCAAATTATACCTCACTCTTCCCTCTGCTCTCCCTCCATAGTTTGGAGAATGCTCAGCTTGTTGTTGTTAATTTTAGGGTTATCATATTGAAAACTGGAGAGGGCCCCGGTACCTTCAATGGGTCTGTAGAAGAGGGAATTTGGGCAGGTGTTGCTTGTTTCAAATTCCCTCTTCTACAGACCCGTTGAAGATACAGGGGCCCTCTCCAGTTTTCACTTGGGCAAACTTTGTTGTTGTTGTTGCTATCATTGTAAATTCTATTTATATACCACCTTTTCCCCTCAAGATTGGGACTCAGGGTTTCTTACAAACTAGAATGATCACAATATAATTAAAAACATACAAAATATCGGTCTTAAAATCGAATTTAACTGTTAACCGTATTCAGTGTAATGCATACACTTGTTTTATTTATAAATATCATCTTTATCATCATCATCAACAACAACAACTTATTATTAGCAAAAGCTTCCCTGTGACTTTTTGTCTAATTCCCAGAGGTGGAGAAGCAATCCAAAAGATGCAGATCAGTGTATCACATTCAGTTCACCTCGTCCATCTAGTTCAGTGGTTCTCAACCTGTGGGTCCCCAGATGTTTGTGGACTTCAGCTCCCAGAAGCCCCAGCCACTATGGTCAATGCTCAGGGCTTCTGGGAGCTGAAGTCCACGAACATCTGGGGACCCACAGGTTGAGAACCACTGATCTAGTTTGATCCTCCGTTTCCAGAACTTGACAACTACGGTCTTTTATTTTACCCTAGGATGCCAAATATTAACACTAGCCCAGCCCTCCTCTACCTGGCACTCTCCCAATAACTTGGACTACGACTCCCATTATTTCCTGACTGAAGATCAAAGGTAGTCAAGCACATTTGGAGGGCAGCAGGATGAGGAAGGCTAGGGTGGCCTAAACACTTGCAGCAATTTGGCCTCAGCGATCAACGTGGGGATTCGACCTGGGCAAGAACTCATTTGCTCTTATGGCTTCAATTCTAGACGGGCACGTTCAGGATCGTTTCTGAGGAGGAGCAGGCTTTGCGCGCCAAGCTTGAGCGCCTGACCACCAAGGACCACGGCCCTGTCTTTGGAAAGTGTGAGAAGATCCCAGCGCACACCATACAAAAGGTGAGAGTTCTTGGGACAGGTGGACTGAAGCAGAAGACCACTAGCTAGAGCCAGGGTAGGTAACTTGGTGGTCAGAGTATGAGGGGGTTGCACTAGCCCTCTAGCAGACCACCACACTTGCTCCTACAAAAAAAAAATAAATATAAAAAAAAAATAAAAAAAAATAAAAATCCTTTTTACTTCAAAATACTACTAGGGAATGGGCATGTTTTGAGGCCTTCTTGGATCCCTACAGAGCATTTTGGGGCATATTGAGGCAAATTTTTAAAAGAAAAACTTCACAAAAGTTCCTTTTGACTCCTGGAGATCCAGGGGGGCTCCAGACATGCTAAAAAAATGCCCCTCCGCACAACCTAGATTTCAGAGCAAACAATTTTTTTTACCCTTGGTGGGCACAAAAACAACCACGTGAGACCAAAGAAGGCCCTCAGGCCACACTTTGCTCACCCTGGAGCTAGAACGTGGAATGTGGTGTTTTTTGTTTTTTTTTTTGTTTTAAAAAAAAATCATTTCTCATTCTTTGTTATTTTGTGAGCATTGTTCTTTCTTTTTAAATTACTTTTGAAAGAAGCAATTCCATTTGCACATTAGATCACAGGTTCAAAACAGCCAATAACTTATGTTTTACATTCTGTTTGGTTCCATAATACATGGCAGTATGACTTTGGGGAACTGGAAGAAGACCACCAGGTAAATTCAGTTGCATAGGGACATGGGGGTGGGGGGGATTCGCCCAGGGGCGGCAATGTTTTTGGGACACCCTGGCCTGTAGCCATGCTCACCGTGGCCACACCCCCACACCGTGCAGCCACGCCCCATGCACAGTGGCCACGCTCCTTGTGCTGTAGCCCCCCTCCCGCCCCCCACTCCAAGCTCTGTCACTGGGAAAACTGGAACCACTCCCCCCTTAACTACCCACAGGAGGGATCAGCAAACATAGGCAAGGATCAAATATTACTATTTATACCCACAACATTCTTACAGTATATTTGTAACAACTACATATCAAACATAACATCCATGTACAGTACATGTGTGAGTGAATCGAAATCTTGTACCTACTGCATCCGAACAGGTTGGACATGGAGCTGGGATGAGCTCTGAAACCGGATAGAAAGTGAGACTATTTCCTCACTGCACTCTTATAGCGTGATTGTTCCACTTTCAACATCCTACGGAATCCTGGGGTTTGCAGTTTCGGGAGGGGCCCTGCAAACCCCAGGATTCTGTAGGATGTGGAAAGTGGAATAATCGCACTATAAGAGCGTAGTGCAGAAATGGCCTGAGGCAGCAACACAGAATGCAAAGTATGCAATACAATAAAACACACAAAAGAGTTTCTTTGGCCAAAGGATCCTGCTGACAATCAGAACTGCGTTCAGTCCAGCCTACTAGCAGTAGTGATCCAGAAGGATAACTTTATTCTTCAAGTTTCACATTTTTATACTATTTTCTTGATTAGGAAAGCAGAATAAAACATACATCAGCAAGATTAGTATTTCGCTTAAGACTGACAACTTGTTATTTCTTATCTAACTCTTCCGTCAGCTGTCTGGAAGAACAGAGCAATGTGTAACTATCATAACATTTCCAAACAAGTCTATCATTGATGTAACAAATGTACCCTATTTGCTGGCATAGAAGTCTCCCTTTTCTTCCTGAAAAATACGGTTTGAAAATGGGGTGTGTCTATACGCCAGTGCATCTTATATGTGGCAAATAGTATTTGCTGGTGTATAAACTGCAAACCCCGGGATTCCATAGGATGCTGCAAGGGGAATAATAGTGCTATAACAGTCTAGTGTGGAAATGGCCTGACTTGGCCAAGACCTCAAGCACATCCCTTTCACTTTGAGCATTGCAATAAGCAGGGTCAGCCGCTAGATGGCACCAAGCATGCACGCTCAGGTAAAAGGGATGTCTTACACACTCAGTAGCAAAAGCTGGCAAGGGCAACAGACAAGACTATACCCTATGCGTTGTGCCAGCCGCAAGGCTGATGACCTGTCAGGACCAAGTTAGCCCTCTTCTTGTTTGGTCTTCTTTTGTACCCTTATTTTGCAAACGAGAGGGTTATATTCTTTTGCTTTTCAATATGATCAATACGTTCCTATCCATACTGATTTAAATGATCTGTTTGACGTCTACCACTTGAGATACAAAGATATTCAAGATTGGACCAGACTGCAGATTGCCCTGGGACTTCAGAAGCAACCCTGCTCCCAGATCCAGGCAGCCTACCAAACCTGCATTTTTAAGCACCCACACTTTCTGAGACTTGATACATCAACATTCAAAATCCACAAAACAGCAATACTTTATTGGGTGGTGTAGTGGTTAACTGCTGGTGGTGCAGCCATAAAGTTGTGAGTTCAATCCTGCCGGGCTCCAGGTTGACTCAGCCTTCCATCCTTCTGCAGGTCGGTAAAATGTGTACCCATCTTGTTGGGGGCAGTTAGCTAACACATTGTAAACTGCTTAGAGAACACTTAGCTGATAAATGATATAGAAATACACATGCTATTGCTACAAATGCACACACACACAAAAAAGCTTTCAGAGTTTCACTGGATTCTTCATCAGGCAAACATGGTAAAATCATACAGGAGAAGATAAATAACGACATTCTGTCAAGATGTCATTTTTTTTTCTTGTTAGCTAAAATGGTCTGGAAGGATATCAATGCAAGCAGAGGTCACTTCTCTCTTTGGCTCTGTCCACACTACACTGTTATAGTGCTATTATTTCACTTTCAACATCCTGTGGAATCCTGGGGTTTGCAGTTTAGAGAGGGAGATTTAGAATTCTCAACCAGAGAGTTCTTTGGCTTCAGGAAACTACAAACCCCAGAATTTTACAGGATATTGAAAGTAGAGTAATAGAACTACAACAATGTAGTGCAGAAATGGCCAAAGAGTAATAAAATCCAGGCAAGAAAAAAATAAACTTGGTGAGAAAGTTCCATTCAGATCCAGGCTGCTTCTGTTTTGAGTGAAGCTATCCACCCCTTTCTTAAGCAGAGAACACTGAATTTTTCAATAAGTCTCTGCACTATTGCATCTGGAAAAAATCTTTTATGTGCTGTATAGGTAAAACCTGCCAAATGCAATCCCTGTGAAAAAGTCTTACCTTTGTTAGAGGTAGTCCCTTGGATCCTTCTTCTTCAGGATTCCCCCGTTGCATCTAAAATGCGGTATCCTCAAATCTGCATATTCATGGATAGTTGTTTTCTTTCCCATCCCCTTCCAATTCACAGAGGGAAAAAGCCACAGGTTGAGGGAGAGCTTTGATGGGTGTCTTCTCCCAGGACCCCAGATCACAGTGATCTGCTTCACAGAGGCTGTTCCTCTGTGATGCTTGACTCAGGAAGTGCCGGATCACTCTCTGTTGAGGATCCAGCACTGTATCTCAGCTCCTGGACATTGCTGTTGGTCAGTATTCCAACCCTATCGTATTGCTCACTAGTGCCCCACACATTCATAGATCCTTGCAAGAAGTGGAAGAAGATTCCTCAACATCACCCTTGCCCAGGCTCCTAAACCCTCTGGGCAGTCCTGCTAGACTGACCTTACTTCTTACTTATTTGGAAGACGGTTTCTTTGGATGTAGTGATCCAAGCCCTGGTTTCCCTAGGAAAGGGGAAGGTGATATTGTCTAGATACTATGCCATCCTTCACTCCCACTTCTATATTCTTAGGCTGTATCATTCCTCTCTCCCACACAGGCTAAAGATGAACTGAACGAAACACCAGAGACGCGTGAATCAGCTATCAAGGAGCTGCAGGAACTTGTTCAAGAGAAAGCCAAAGGAGGCGAAGATATCTGCAAAGCTGTGGCTGAAAAAGTGAAGGGGAAAGACCATGCCTTCTTTCTGCGTTTCATCCGTGCCCGTAAATTTGACCTCAACAGGGCTTATGATCTGCTTAAAGGTGGGGATTCTTAGAGGTGGCCCCCTCTGTTCAATGCCTAAACATGCAGCTCTGAGCCATAGCTTCTTGTTACACCTAGCTGGATGCTGGGGGAGTGAGACGGCCGGTTGCCAAAAGTCATAGCTGAAGTCCAGGGCCCCACAGCTTGCAGGGGAGGGGGCAGTGGCAGATGACCACCTTTACTGCAGTAGGTGATTGAAGACAGCAGCACAGAAGAACATTATTCCCCGGGCCAGCATGAGCATGTCAAGGCCTATTGGGGTGGCCACTGCTCGGCATAGTAGACCTTTCGCCTTATCTCTTAAAAAGATACTATACTAGGGTTGACAGAGTGAAAACTGGAAACCTGTACCTTTAACTGTTGCACTGAAGAGAGAATCTAGCAGGTGTTGCTTGTCATGCAACCAGGTAACAAGAAACACATGCTGAAATTCCCTCTTTTGGCCAGCTATTAAAGGTACGGAAGACCTCTTCAGTGTCCATTCTGGCAACCCTAAGTTATAGTGAAGTAGTAGTCAAGCAGATGCTTGATGCCGATGTCATAATTTTTGTTTTGGAAATATATTGACCTTTTCTCCAACAAAATGATGATTATTCCCAAAGCAAATATGTTTAACACTGGGGCAAGAGAAGTAAACTCCGTTTTATTCCTTTAGCTATAGCGGTGCTTATCTAAGATTATAGTGAGATATTGTAGATATTTGGGATCTTCCTTCCTTCCTTCCTTCCTTCCTTCCTTCCTTCCTTCCTTCCTTCCTTCCTTTCTTTCTTTCTTGGGAGAGTTATAAAGATCCATTTTGGAGCTTTGGTTGCTAGGGAAGTTGTTTTTGTTTTTTTGTTTGTTTTTTTGCTGTAATGTATCAGGATCATACAGGGCCTAAAAGCCTTAGTGGTACCAGATACCATCTGATCTTAGAAGCTAAGCAGGGTTGACCCTGGTTAATACTTGAATGGGAGACTGTGAATGAATACCAGGTGCTGTTGACTATATTTCAGAGGAAGGAACTGGCAAAACCATTGCTGAGGATGCCTTGCCTAAGAATACCCTATAAGATTTATGTGGTCACCATAAGTCAATAGGCAACTTGAAGACATGTACACACACACACACACACGCACACACACACACATATCACGAATGTAGAAGTAGCAAACATGAATTGTTGGGGGAGCAGTGAGAGAGTGAAGATAAATCTGATTTTGGGCTTCACAATGGAAGATATATGCAGGACCATTTTAAAAGATGGGCTTGTAAGATTATTAATTCCGTCATTAACACAGGTGGCAAAACTTGAGGTCTCCAGATGTTTCAGACTACAACTCATAAAATCTCTCCCCATTGCCCATGTTGACTGGGGCACTGTGAGTCAAAAATGTCTGGAGGACCAAAGGTTCCCTATCTGTGACCAAAGATTATAACCTAGGCAATTACTTTTAAAAAGCCTTTGAGTAGTAATTCATTATCTACGTCTTAATTTGATATAACATTCATGTAACATCAATGAGCATTTATGGGGAGGAGAGAAAAATGACTCTTCCCAGGATTTTAAAGCTACTTTACAGGTTCCCCCTGCTTATCTGACAAATTAGGGACTGGAGCACTGTCAGAAAACGGAACTGGTTGGAAAGCAGACCCCATGGACTGTACTGTAGGGAGCATGAAGGATCTGATGGAGGCTCACTTAGGACGGACCACATGCGTGCAGCTTGCAAAGACTCCGCCCCCCCCAGCTTCTTTGCAAGCGGCATGTGCATGCAAGCAGTTCCAAGCAAGCCTCCATAGGGGAGGACTGATAAAAGAGCTGACCCCCCCCCATTGAATTAATGGAAGCTGTCCTTAATTTAGAACTGTCCAAACAGCAACTCTTCAGTAATGGGGCATCAAGAGATGGGGGCTGTCTGTAATATATTCTGCATGACCTTTTCTGGCTCAACATCAGGCACTCAAAATGATCTGTAAGCAACAAATGTTACCATTTAGATTAGGGGCTCTGAACCTGTGGTCATGGATGGGCTTCGTGGGGTCAGTGAAGGGGATATGAAGTGAAACAAGACAAAACGAATCCCTCCCTTTGATTTCCTTCCTATTCCCTTGAAAATTGTATGACTTGCCTGGGAAGAAGCTTTCATCAGATTCTCAGCAGGACATGTAATAAAAAAAGAAAAAGAGGGAGAAACAATCAGTGATTAGACATAGTTTTTAAAAAATTACAAAATAGTACAATACACAAGACTAGGGTTACCAAGTCTCTTCTATCTTAAGGGATTTCCCCTGTTTGAGGGCTGGAAAGTTTTTCCTTTTATAGACTGAACGAGATGCCAGAAAAATCTCACATTTTTGAGTGAGAGCCCTTCATGAAACTAGAAATGTAATCTATGTAATCATGTAATCTATGAATGTGGACAGTCTGTTAGTTTTATCCAGAAATACATGGTTAACTGAAAACAATACTTTTCATTTGGCATTTAGGTGTTCATAACAGTAGAGGGGCAGCAGAAGAGGGCAGGGCTATGGTGCAAGGGGCGTGGCCACTGTGCATGGGGCGTGGGTGTGGTGTGGGGGCGTGGCCAGGGAGTGCAGGGGCGTGGCTATGGGCCAGGATGCCCCCAAAACATTGCCGCCCGGGGCAAATCACCCCCTCCCCACGTCCCTATGCAACTGGTCCATAGCTACTTCTTCTGTATTTCCTCTTAAAACCAACAAAACAAAGCAAAAAAAAAAAAAAAAGGAACCAAAATTGTATATGACTTCTTATGTTATGTAACTTAACATATTCCCGGTTATGTGTCAGAAGCACTAGGAAAACCTTTTACTGAATTGCCAAGATATGTATTGGGATACCAATAAGAGGGCCCAATATGTGTTAATACACAATCCACGTGAGAAATGATGTGATGAGCATAGAGACTGATGCACATCAGTCCTGTTATGCACTGACCATCAATGTGCATCAGGCTCCACTAGGCAGTAACATAACAACAGCCCTCTACTAGATAGGGACATTATGAACTGCGCAATTCTAACGTCTGCGTACGTAAGCCCACTTAGGAAGATGTAAGTGCCCAACAGGTTTCTGGCCAAGATCTTGCAAGTAAGGAAAGACTGGTGAACTGCCTTTTTGTTGGTTACTGAAATGTATTTCTGTAAAGGAACCAAGGAAATGTTTACTTTGTTATTTTAAAGAGAGGGAAGGAAACAGTGGAGTGCTTTGCAAGCCGTTTCCTACCTCATAATGTAAAAGCAAAAGCAATCAAAAGATTGGCTTGAAGCGGTCAGTTGCTAGAAGAAAACATGCAGAACAGGTGTATGCTTTCAAAAGGAGAACACCGGTACCACTGCCAACCCACTCTCTCTCTCATGATGTTAACAACTTCCAGCTAAACAATGAAAGACACAGTAAGGTCGTTACTTGTTGGTCCTAAAACCCAGGAAGGGGGCACATAGGAAAAGGTGTTTCTTGTAGGTATTGTGTTATTCTGGAATCACAGCGAAATGGGAAAGCAACAGGTTTGGGCGTTTAGGTATTATTCTGCTAGAAGGACATGTAATACAAAGGGGTGGGCGTCTGGCAGGGTATTATCCCTTACTCTGTCCATCATCTTTTCTCTCTGGAGCCCCCCCCCCCGCAAGTGCCTTTCTCTCAGCTGAACTAACCTGCTAGATTGAAGCCACTGGAGTTATTGCAAAAATTTAGAATTGCAGGCACTCATTGTGACAATCCTCATTGGTTCACCCTCCTCCACAGAAAGTAGTAAAAAATGCAGGCAGCTGTGTTGATTCATATTTATATGTACTCATGTGAGTATGAGAACCAACATAGTGTAGTGGTTTGAGAGTTGGCCTATGACCCTGGAGGCCAGGGTTCAAGTCCCTGCTCAGCCATAGCAACTGACCAGGTGAGCTCACGCACGTCACACTCTCAGCCCTAGAAAACTCTGTGATAGGGTTGCCATAAGTCAGAAATGACTTGAAGGAACACAACAAGATGTGAGTATGAGGAGGGACAACAGGTGAGGTATATAATATACTATCCAATTTATTAGGATAGACTGGAGATGGAAAGAATATTGGAAAATATTTGAAAAATGGCTGAAAAAAGTGTTTTCTGAGTATTGAGAAACGTTGATGAGAAGAAACTTGGATTTGTGAGAATCTTCGCAGTTCAAGGCTTTTTCTGAGCAAAATTTGTGTTTAGTTGTTCTTCACAGAACACAGCATTTTCTACATGGAAAAGAGCATTTTCTGCACAGAAAACAGTATTTCTATGCAGAAATACTATTTGCTGCACAGAAAATGCGGTAATTGGGGATTTATTCTGCCCCAAACTCACACTTGATTGATTTGCATAGAAAACATTTTCTGCACAGGGAATAATACTGTTGTGTAGAAATATTATTTTCTGTGCAGAACATGCCACATTTTCTGTGCACAAAATGTGCAGAATAAACACCAAATTGTGAATAGCCTTCTAAAAGTGCATGGTTTGAGGGAAAAAATTCACAGCGGGGGAAAAATGGCTAAAATTACTCGTTGCTTGCTTTGAGAAGATGATTAGTGAAGAATTACACCCCCAGGGTGGATTAGGATTGGATTTTGGTTGAAAAGACCTGAGAATATATAAGATCATGAGACAACAACATAGTCCTAAATTGCATTGAGTCCACAGCTGAAGATCGTCCTGGAGTTTCTTTTTCTTCCACCAGAGAGAAACAAGCAGTGCCTCCAAATCAACAGACCAGGACTAGCTTCTTGAGTCACAGTTGCTGCCCCCAAATAGTTTGCGAGTAAGAGGGATATGTGACCACCACCACCGCTGCCACACTTTAAGGATTTTATGGTTGCATTCATTCTCTCTGCATGGCCACAGGTTTGTGAGACCAGAGGTGCTTGGCCCAGCTCTGTTCCTTTTGTCTGTGATCTGGACAGTAACAGGGCAGTAATTAACAGAACTAGCTGCAGAGATGAAGTACAACAGAAGCGATTGTCCATAAAGGAATGTTGTCCTTTTTTCCAGGCTGATATTGCCTCATTTCATGCCTGACAGCTCTTTCCAGCATCTCCTCCTGGCCCCCACCCCACCCCAGAGAAAACAGACCTGCGATTGCCTCCGTGAGTCTGAATCCTAGCTAACAAAACAAGAGAACTAAAGGCAATGAGAGAGTTTATTGGAGATGAAAGGAAGATGGGTCAATCAGTGATGGCTGGTCACAGAACATTTTTCTTTTTTGACTACAGCTCCCAAAACCCACCAATCAGCATTGCAACTAGCCACACTGTCTGGAGGATTCTGAGAGTTATATTTCCGAGTTACTCTTGATGTATATATTACCCCCACTATCGCAGACAGTCTGGCTTTGAATATTAGTCTCTGGGAAGTAGAAGCATGTGTGAGCTGTTGCACTTCAGTTCTGTGTGTGCATGCACACCCTTCAGTCAGCATCCAAGCACATGTTCAGTGGCCAGAGGTTAGTCTTGGGTTGAGTCTTGGTTTAAGTCTATGCTACCCAGGAAACCAGGGCCTTCAGTTTGGATTTTTAAGTAACAATTGTATTTACTCAAGTTAACAGACAACAGAGAACAAGAAACACAGAGATCACAAAGAGATTTACATCAGTCCAGTGCTCCTTGTCCTTTTCCTAGGACTGGATGTGACAAGAGAAGTCTTTTTCTTTAGTCACGGTTAGTCCAGGGATGCAGCTAATACCCTATTCAGACACCATATGTGTGGCCCCCAAAGACGAGCTTTGCAACGGGCCCAGCAGTGGCAACTGAGGTGTGTTGCAATAAAGCGCCAGGGCAGGGCAGCAGGAGAGTTAAATACATGATTTCAGATTGTGGCAATGTTTTTGGAGGATGGGAGCAGCAGCAGTATTAAGTACATCTCAGTAGGGGCTGACCAGCAAGTAACAGTAGGAAGACTTCTGGGATTCTTGTGCAGATGGCTACAGAACAACCTACTAGCCATTTCATCCCAGCAGAATGAAATACACTATTAGAGAATAATGGCCAATATTCAGTGTAAGATTTCTGCTGCAATCTCAACAGTTCCCTGTTCCAGACAAAAGAAGAGTTGAATTCTTCAGTCTTCTCTCCACAAAAGTGTGAAACAGTTCCCAATTTTCTCCTTTTCTGCTGCAGTTTAACCTAAAAGACCCTATTACCACTACCTCCCCCAGCTTCATCAGCGTCTTCTTGTCTAGATTTGCTACCCCGGTTCTTGAAGGACATGGAACAGCAGGCAGAACTCTTACTAATGTTGGTTGGAAAGATGACATAAGGACACCAGCTATCCTGCTGTCCCTCAGTGCCGTCCGAGAGCGGGAGTGGGAACCACGCAGGCCTCTTGATGCTGTAATGCAACTCCTGGGATTCCTTACCATTATTCTGAATAGGCCAACAGAGACTTCCAGTAGAAGAAAATCTAGAAAGTCACATGATCTGCACACTTACACAAAGACTTTGCTATAATTTATGAAGCACAGGCTAATTTTCACCTTATTTTTTTGTTTTTTTTGGTGTGCTCTGTTACCCAATATGTAATTATATCATTATCTCTAGTGTTTCTTGCTTTTCTGAACCCAGCTTAGACATCCAGCATTTGGCCTTTCTGAACTCAGCTTGGATATCCTGGACATTTGGAATTTCTCTCTGTACATATAGTAAAAGTTTTTATTGTAAAATCTTGAGCATCACTTTACTTACATGGGAGACTAAAGCAATGTACAGTGGTTACTACAATTTCTGGAGTTACATTACTTGGGGACTGAAGTATATATGGAGTATTTCCAGTCTGTTAGCCATTGTTTCGCTTTCTATATTTGTGGGCATTTTTGTTTGTCTGTGTGAATTTGGGTGAACTCCACCTCTATGGTTTGAAACAGCTGTATTGATATGCCATCTGTTCTTAGTGATTTATTTTTCTCAGCTTCAACTACACTTTAAAAAAATGAGTGTCCATCCTTAAAACTTTGTTCTTTGAAGGAATCTGTCATCTTTTCATCTCTTCTACATGCTTCTTTATTATATTGTTTGGTTTATTCATCTGGTTTATTCCTTGATTGATTTAAATGTATTCATTTTATTTCTTGGATCTTGTGGTAGAAGCCTCTTGTTCCCCATTTTTTCTTGCCTTCTGTTTCTTTACATGGATTATCTATAATAATAGTTCTCTTAACCATACATACAAGTCCCTGAATAGTTGCACCCTATTTCTGTCACCTTTTACTTTTGCTTCTCATTTGCTATTATTATTACTATATTATTATTATTATTATTATTATTATTAGCTATAGAGTTTTTTGGCATTCTTCTTGATAATGTCCCTGGTTTCAGTTCACAGTTCTTGTGGTGTAGTAGTAGAAATGTTTTCTTTGCCTGCTCTTCAAATTCTTACATGGTCTTTAAATTCTTTAGATCATATTTTGGCACTACATTTGATTACCATTCTTCTTTAGCTTTTCTGGTAATAGCAATTTGTGGTCTGTTTTACAATCCATTTCTAGTCTTTGTTTTTTTCCAGAGAGAATGAAAGTTCTCCATTTTGTCTTCCCACTATACAATCTACTTGTTACCTACACTAGCCATCGAATTATATCAATGTGTACGCTCGTCTGGTTTGTTGCCAGAAAGATGTATTTGGATGGGTGCCTCTTTGTCTGATGTCTCTGCTTTGAGCCTTCCACCTTGAGTGACCTTGTAAGAAGTCTAGCTTCTCCTGATGGTATTATTCTCGGCCTCCCTTCACTGCCTTAGGGTGTGCATCCAACAGAGGATCTTGAACACTATGTTTGTGTATGTACCAACAAGTCACCTGTTGACTTATGGTGACCCCTTGAATTTAATAGGGCTTTCTTAAGCAAGGAATACCCAGAGATGGTTTTGCCAGTTCTTTCCATTAATAAAATACAACCTAAAGCACCTGGAATTCATTGGCAGTCTCCTGTCCAAGTACTAGCCAGGGCTGACCCTGCTTGGCCCTCAAGATCAGATGAGATCTGGTGCCTTTAGAGTATTTAGAACATTATCAGGTTTTATTAATTTGACTTCTGGTGCAGACTGTCTAGCATCTAGTAAGTGGTGACTATAGTAGACTCAGTCCCTTGTCCCAGTTTCAGCAATCTCCCTTTTTTCCTAATTCCAGGCTATGTCAACTTCCGTCAGCAGTACCCAGAGCTGTTTGAAAACCTGACTCCTGAGGCTGTGCGCAGCACCATTGAGGCTGGCTACCCTGGCATTTTGAGCAATCGGGACAAGTATGGACGGATTGTACTGCTGTTCAACATTGAAAACTGGGATTATGAAGAGATCACCTTTGATGAGGTCAGCATCTTTGGGCAGAGATCTTGTCCACACTACACACACCTGCATTTGGTCCTGTTTTAAATATGTCAGCTTCCTCCAATAGAAGGGAGTCAGGAATATGTAGTGCTCCAAATGTTGTTCAGAGGTTGAACAGAGGTTATGGGAATTTGAGACCCCTCCATAAACTGCAAACCCCAGGATGCTGAAAGTGGAATAATAGTGCTATAACAGTTGAGTGCGGAAATGGTGAGAGCAGCCCAAGGTGGCCCTTCTTACCTATGGTTTGTGCTAAGGATGGCCAAGAACTTCATTTCAATTTCTTTTTTATAAGTGTTTGCCACAATATGTAAACCTCTTCAGGGTTAAGAAAGAAAGAATTTGAGATGTAATAAACTGAATAACTAAAAACTGGAAATTCATCCATGTGGGCTTAGGGCTTCACGTGCTGAACTCTTCAAAACTTAATATATAGTTTATATTATATAGTTAAATAAAGTTTAAATCCCAGTATAATTCAACTATTTTTGTGGTGTTGAATTAGAGTTGATTAGGGTTGCAATTTCTTTTCCCCCAAAGGGATCTTCATCTTTAACAATGAGTAACAGGCAATTACAATCTAACTGGGAAAAACAGTACATTTGGATGTTGGATTAACAACCCTGGAAACCAGGATTTGATTCCCCACTCAGCCATGGAAACCCACTGGGAAACCTTGGGCAAGTCACAGACTCTCAGCCTCAGAAATCCCTGTGATTGGTTTGCCTTAGGGTTGCCATAAGTCCAAAATGACCTGAAGGCACACAACAACATCATCACTGTATTTAGCAAGTGAAAATTGAGGGAGAATTCTTTTCAGATCTTTTAAAAAAAAAATTGCCATATCCCCATCCCTAATTTGTACTGTAGTAACTTCACCGCCATTAGCTGGGACAGACTTTTTGCTTGTCATTTCTGATGGAGATGGTGGAGATGGGATCCAGAAGATAGGTTACGGGACAAAACCCTCAATTGTTCTATCTGTTTTAAATCCAGATTCTTCGTGCCTATTGTGTGATCTTAGAAAAGCTGCTGGAGAATGAGGAGACTCAGATCAATGGTTTTTGTATCATTGAAAACTTCAAAGGCTTTACCATGCAACAGGCCTCTGGCATCAAACCTTCTGAACTGAAGAAAATGGTGGATATGCTGCAGGTGAGAGCTGAGCTACTTGTTGCCCTCCCTTGTAAGGGTGGAGTTAGTCCTCTTGCTATTCATGCAGGCATCCCTGCAGACAGCAGTATGTAACTGCCCCTTCCTTCCTTCTTTTAACAATTCTTTGTGAGGGCATGACCTGCATTTGAAAAAAAAAAATAGGCAGAGCTTGGAAAGTTACTTTTTAAAAGACCACTGGCCAAGGTCCTATGTTGAGAAGATGGCACAAAACATGACATTCAAAAAGCTAAGTGGCAGTTGTGCAGCACTGCCTTGTGAGTGAATTGTGATGTGTGCAACTGAGTGAGAAACCAAATGTGCATGCTTATCTCCATATGCAATGCATAATGTGCATGCACAATGATGTTCCATGCAGTCCTCTACTTCTGCAACCTTGAACGGAATGTAGATATTCTGCGTCACACAAAAATGTCCAGCCACTTCTTTTTTGCATGCATAGAACACCAACAGGATCCTAGTCATAATATAACTTGTTGCGAAGCCTCCACCCACCCAAGTAATTAATTCTTATTAACATTCCTTTTAAAAGAGAAAGTCTCAGTGGCTGGAATCCTGTTAGTTAGTCTCAACTAGAGTAGACTCATAAAATCAATTATTAAATGGTGAATAAAAACATAGGCCATTTCCGCACAACACTTTTATAGCGCGATGATTCCACTTTCAACCTCCTATGGAATCCTGGGGTTTGCAGTTCCGGGAGGGGCCACGTGGCCCCTCCCGGAACTGCAAACCCCAGGATTCCATAGGAGGTTGAAAGTGGAATCATCGCGCTATAAAAGTGTCATGTGGAAACGTTCATAGATGGATAAATCCAATTGACTCAACAGGTCTGTTCTAGTTGAGCCTTGTCTGAGTCCATTCACCGCTAGTCAGAAGATGAACATGGCTGTTGATCTGACACACTGGCTTACTTCAGACTAAAAAGAGTTTTGAAGCTGGTTTAACATCCAGCACTGCCTAAAAAAGAATGAGCTAAGAGCCAGAAATTGATTAGTCAGGAGCAGGGCACAACATGGTCCTACTGTGCGAGCTGTATTTGGATGTCGCAAGGGAGACCTTGAATTAGCAATGGAGAATATATTTTAAATGGTAAAAAAATATTTTTTGCATGCTGAGAAACCCTAACAAGAATAAGAATAATAAACCCTAATAAGAATCTTTGCAGTTTGGGACTAACCTTGTGCAAAATTCACATGTGGTGGTTTTGTGTGCAAAACAGCATTTTCTCTGCAGGAAACAGTATTTTCTGCACAGAAAATATTTCTAGGAAACAGTTTCCTACGCAGAAAATGCTGTAACTGGGGACTTATTCTGCACGAAGCTTGCATATGGCTATTTGCACACAGAACACCATTTTCTGTACAAGAAATAGCTTTTTCTGCACAGTAAATAATTCTTGCTGTTTAGCGCACAAAAAAGGCTGTTCTCTGTGCAAAATAACCACATGGGTAATTTTGTACACAGTAAGTCCCAAACTGTGAATAAGCTTCAAAAACTGTGTGGTTTTCAAAGACTTTCTCACAGTGGGAAGAAAACGGCTAAAATTACTCATTGCTTTGAGAAGAAAATTAGTGAAGAATTTCATCCCTACATTGGATAGCAAACTGAATGTACTTGGTCACCTGTTCCCCATTCCATTGGCCCCGACAGGCCTGAGCCACTAGTAGCAGAATCTTCATGGGTTGTTTCATTGCTGGAGGTGAATAACAAGATGGACTTTTTCCATGGAAAACAGCTGGATAGACTGGCAACTGAGTTTTCCTTCAGATTTGGCATCAAGACAGCATCCTCCCTTGCATTTGAAGGTAGTTGGGACAGGTCATATGGTTCACAACTTGCTTTCCCAACACCTTGGTGCTGCCTCCTAATATATTATTGCGTGAAGCAACAGTTTCATTCCGTCTATTGGTAAAGCTGGCCGTGTTGAGTAGTCATCATCAAGCAAAAGGTGGTGCAGAGCACTGAAAACATATTTTTCTGTGTACATGCCTACAAAGAGGATAGCTTTCAGTGCTGGAGTACTTAGTGCAAGCTGTTTTCCTTCCCTATCCTGCCCTATTCATCCCAAGTTAGCCTAGGCAGAATCAAGGGGTTTGAGCACATGAAAAGGAACCACTTTTTCCCACCTTTTCATTTCTGTTTTCATGACTGAGTGTGTAATGAGGATATTTGGCATTCCCAGGACTCCTTCCCAGCTCGGTTCAAGGCTGTCCACTTCATCCACCAGCCCTGGTACTTCACTACAACCTACAACGTGGTCAAACCTTTCCTGAAGAACAAACTACTGGAAAGGGTGAGTTACACTCCGGAAAGGTATACAATGAAAAGGTGAAATTTTGCAAAATGAGGACAGCAGACACAGGCCAGGAGGAGGTTACGGGGGATACACTGCTGCTCCCAAGAACTGTTGTGTTGTGTTTTCCCTCCCATCTTAATGCTAACTTTAAATGTAAGGAAAGGCATCATACTAAGCCCCTTGGAAGACCTGGAAAACTCTAGTCTGAAGCCCATTGATAGTCTCAACTGGAGTAGATCTATTCAATCGTTGGACATGGAATCAGCACTTATGTAAATCCCTTTGATTTAAAGTGTCTGCTCTAGCTGAGATTAAAAATAGCAGGGGAAAGAGAATTGTGTGGCCCTCCAGTTGTTGAATTCTTCATTCCCAGTATTTCATACCATAGCCCATGGTGGCCGGGGTTGCTGGGAAATGGAGGCCATGTGATTTCCCCTCCCTGATCCACAGGACTCGGACCACTGAGTGCAATAGTTTTTGCATTTTGACTTTTAAAAAGATTTAATACTGTATTTTCAGCCATATGGTCTAGCAAGTCTTTCTTAAGTGAAAGCTGAGTGTTTCAAATGGTTGAACTCTGCACCTAATGTTCCTGCAATTTGCAGAATTGTCTGTCTTGCATGTGTTGGACGCAGGGAGCAGCAAGGCAGAATGTGTAAAGCAATTTGAATAGGATCAAAGGGCAAATGATAGCTTAGATGTCTGGTTGTTGAGATAAACTAGCTTATCAAATGTCAGGTACAAGCAGTGCCAAGCAATACCTGCTCATCATTTTTTTTCCTTTTTCTTTTTTGCACTAAGGTATTTGTGCATGGTGATGAACTTGATGTCTTTTACCAGGAGATTGATGCTGACATTCTGCCAGCAGATTTTGGGGGTAACTTGCCAAAATATGATGGCAAAGCTATTGCAGAGAAGCTTTTTGGGCCACGGGTTGACGCTGAAGACACAGCTCTCTAAACAAATATATAATGATACATAAAAAAAAAAAAAAGAATCCAGCACCTTTGCATAGAAGATAGTATCAGAAATGGTCAACAATCCCAGCCATCCTTTTTAAATGTAGCATTTGTTGGAAAGATCATAAATTCCAGGTGTGCCTCTCTTCACACCCGTAACACTTTCTGGTTATCAGACAGATGGTGAAACACAGAAAAGCCCCTATGATTCCAACTTTCTGGAGGGACACTTCTCTCTTTATCTCATCCTCTCTCTTTGCCTACCCCTCTAATACACACACACACACACACACACACACACACACGAGGAAAATGAGCAAGTTGAAGAGAAGGAGAGCAGTGTTGCAGCATGGCCAACAGAGACAGCAGGAGTCGTCCATCTTGAACCAAGCATCCAGCTAGTGCAATAGCTGGGAAGTGCCTTCACAGATTTACTGGTTTGCCTTATAAACAGTAGGGCAGTGGTGGTGTGCACATCCATCCACAAACATATCCATCCATCCATCCATCCATTTATTTGGGCTTCATCAGTGACTGGCCTTTGGGGTGGGTGCCTAAAGAAGAAGGAAAATGACTGCTGCATTTGCAAATGGTATTCCCAGAGCCCATCGTTCTAGAAGCTTTCAGCTCACTATAAATACTGTTTTCAATATAAATATTAAGAATAAAAAATGTGTTCCAACGGAACAGCTTCTTTGGTTTTGCTCGTGTTCAGAGTAACGAAAAGCTTCAATCACCAGAGTAGTTTGGATACACTGTTCTTTAAAAAGAAGAACTCAGACCCTTTATAAACAGGTAAGTTGTGCAGGTTATGAAGAGCTGCATTTCTGCATCACACACCTTATTCAGCCATTTATACTATGTTACTTAAATTCTCAGAAAAACAACAATAATAAAGGAAAATGAAATGACATACACAGGACACTGGATGCCCAGTACTCCAAATGCTGTATATTTTAGGGCTAAATCCAATGGTAGTTCCAACTGCGGTTATTTGCCATCAATTTGGTTCCAACACAGGGTGACTAATATACCACATTGGCTCTCTCTCACGCGCTACTGTTCCATTATTAAAATTCAGAGGCCTGCCTGGATAAAGTCTTCACGTGCCAGCAGAAAGAGAGAAGGAATTAATCTGACCTTCTGAGTCTGAGAAGGCTTTTTCCAGGATTAGGTTGAACCATATTTTACCAGTGAAGAAAGGTGCAAGTGCATGCTGTGTCCCCATATAGGGCATACGTAATGCCCTCTTAGTGAGGTTGCATTACTGGTTCATTTGAAGATGTTTTGCCAATTCGCCATGATGATTTTCTAAGCTCCAGAGCACATAAATAGGGAAGGTGGATTACATGTTCTGTTGTGCGGCCGGTGGGTCCTTAA
Organism: Iguana delicatissima; assembly: GCA_948472985.1. NCBI lineage: Eukaryota > Metazoa > Chordata > Lepidosauria > Squamata > Iguanidae > Iguana > Iguana delicatissima. Next base: position 82,565 of record CAOKZL010002960.1, read on the forward strand.
TTGCCATGATCCACTATCTTCTAGCCTAGAGATGGAATAGGCATTTGACAATTTCCTGAATGTGGTAAAAATTTGATGTTCATGATCACTCAGGAAAAACTGACAGAAAAGAAAAGAGGGCTTGGCCAAGTTCCTGCAACTAGCAGGAGCATTTTTTATTGTTGTTCTGAGCACAACAAAACAGCACAGCTTTGTCAACTCTGCATAGCTTTAAAAGCTGCACAGTTGGAATACAGTGCAACTCTCTAAATCACTGTTGTGCATCTATACTAGCTAAAACTGCACAATTTTTATAAGCTTCTCAGTAAAAAAAGGAGAATGGAGTGAACATTTCTCAAATGCTAAGCCCTAAAGCTGCACACCTTAACTGTGATTGCTCCCTAAACACTCTGGGCTCTGAGTCAGTCGTCCCCTTTTTCTTGATCTGCCTGCCTACTCTGATTCCCTGCTTCCTTCTCAAAGGTTTTCTTAAGAAGTTGTGCAAAATGAAACAGTCTTGGCTGGGGGCAGACCTGCAACTGCACAGCTGTCCTCCAGGAAGTGGTGCAATTCTGAATAAAACTGTGTTTCTTGAAAATATGCAGTTTTCAAATGTTATGTACGTTTTCTGTCCTTTGAAAGAAAAAAGAAAAAAAATCCCATGTTTTGACACTACAGGATGAAATACCAATACTTTCCTTCAATATCTGTCAGGAAGTGGGAAAATTGAGAATTTCTGTCTTCAATCTACCCCCACTGGCCAACACAAGAACCTTGCAGAAGTTCACCATTCTGTCAAAGTAAACAGCTCTTTGACAAACTATACAATAGCCCATCACATTCCCCAAACAGTAGAATTCAAACTATAGGTGTTTAATGACAGGATCAGCAGATCACATTTCTTTGGTTTGGAGCATACTCTCTCGTTGCTTGTTAAGGCAAGAGGCACCAGTAGAAGCTGGTTTTCTTCCTTACTCTACTTCACATTCCATGAAATTAGATCCATCACAGCTCTCTCCTCTTCGTCTCCTTGCAGCTAAATACCAGGCCTGTTTTGCAATGCAGACCAGCAGGAGTCCCTCTTGAAACGGAAAATGCCCAGCAAGCCCAAAGGAGGCACATTCATTAGGCCACTGGCTCCCATTCAAGCAAAACAGGATGTCTGCTCTGAAGCTGCAGAGGACAGGGCCTTTTAGAATGGACAACGGGAGGATGGTTGGTTTGAGCTCCCACATCAGTGGTACAAACTATCTCAAATCAGAGACATTAAGCACTTGTTTATGCAGAGCAGGGAATGAATAGGGCCAGGTTTGGCCATCCCTCCAGGATGAATTCACCCATGTTAAGACGGGGTGAGGTTGAGATTATAATCACCCAAAATGTAGAAGAAATCAAAGAAAGCTCTGTTCGCCTTTCAGTTCACCTTGTCTGAAATGGACAAGGAATTTTCAGTGGATCATAGAAAACCAGCATGTTATGAAAAAAAAGTTTTTTTAACATTCTTAGCTTGCTGATTTTCTCATAGGTGAAAGAAATCTCTGGGGAGCAGGGAGAGGCAGTGGAGACCTTCAGTGCAGCCAGGTCGGATATAGCCCAACAGCACCTGCATGATGTTCTGCTGCCCAACAGTTTCAAGATTATGAAAGGTTCAATATAAACAAAACGCAGAACATCAGACCACTATTCACTTGGGTTTTTCTTAAATTATGTGGACTAGAAGCCAATAAGCAAACATATGGCCAGATATTTCAACTCTATTTGCAAACTAGTCTTTTATACCTCCACTCAGTCTCACCTAGGTTTCACTCTTCTGAATTCTTCCCTCTGGCTTCCTTGTTGTTGTTTGCTTCTGAGTTGTTTCTGACTTATGAAGATTCTAAGTTGAACTCATCACAGGGTTGTCTGGGGCTGAGTGTGTGTGATGCGCTCAAGGTCACCCAGTGGGTTTCAATGGCTGAGTGGAGAATCGAAATCTGGTCTCCAGGTTCATAGTCAAATGCTCAAACCACTACGCCACAATTGCTCTCTCTGGCTTCCTTATCCCCTTGTAATTCTGGATAAGGGGTGGGGAGTGGGCCTTCCAAAATGCTACTGGGATTCCCCACTGCCATGAGCATAGCCAGTGGTTCAGAACTATGGAAGTCATACTCCAGTATGCAAAAGCCCACTAGTCCCAATCTGTTTCTGGTCAGTTCTCCTTCTCTGGGCCTGCTTGTTTTCTCAGGGCTTCCCTATTCCTTTTTTAGGTCTTTCTGTAATAAGACACTTCTTTTACCTTGGCCCCTACAATCTGAACAGCTAGGCAAGTCTGACATTCAGACAATTCACAACAGAATGCCTTCACTAAAGTACGCTACACCAACTCCTAGTGAATATATTAAATTCAAGCTTCCATACTTAATGCTATCACTTCCATTAAGCCAGGGACTGGTGGAAGGAGGAACGTGATTTACTGAAACATCTGAGTGGTTTGCAGAATAGCTCCAAGGGTTTCTGACTTCCAATAGTATTAAAAAAGAATGAGATTGCAAATAAAAAAACAAAACAAAACCTATGTTATAGCTGACCTTGTATTAATCATCTCTTATCCTTGTTCTTCATTTATAAAATTTAGGGAACAGCTGGAAGCTTTTCCCTAAGTTTAGAGCTCCAGATTTAGAGTAACTCAGAAGTAGATTTGTATTTGTATAAACTGACTAATGAGACAAAGGGAGGGCACAGGAGATAGCTAGCTTTGCCCACAGCCTCACTTTTCATGTCAGCCTAGGCCATGGTGCCTTATTAGCCATTTGTCTCTGGTTGATAGGCCTCAAAATTCCAGTTAAGTAAAATGAAATAGATCTCACAAGCCCAGGTTTGTCCACCCCTCTTCTAAGCCTGAAAAAACAGTAATGAGACATAAGAACTTGTTATGAACTCAATAAGGTCTTTATTTTTTTTAAGCAAAGAAATCCATTGAATCAAATATAACAAAATTACTCTGTTCCGCAATGACCTCCGTTTAGCACACACAGAACACAAAAAGTAAGAAAAAAAAAATCAAGGACACAGTTTTGTAAAAACTTGAAACTTTAAGCATATTTAGAAAAATTGCATTGCTAGTTGCAAATCTTCATCCCAAAAACAACCGGCTCCTAAGAATGCAATAAGGAGCTGGTAGCAACGAGAATCACTTGCACACATGAAACCTTTTCAGGGCAGCATTTTTTGTTTCCAAAGGAATTAGGAATGTTGAAGTGATGATTTCCAAGAAGTCTGTTTGGAAGCAAAAATTGCCAAAGTAGACTTAAAAAAAAAAAAAGGAAAAAAGCCTAATACTCCTCTCACTCTGATAAGGCAGCTGCAGTGACAGAAATCAAAGAGTGCACAGGTACAGGTCTAGCTTCCTGAGGTGTTTTGAGATCTCCCTCTGCTTAGTTATGTTCACGAGAAGAAAAAAAATGGAATCTCTCCTTAAAGAGTTGTGCTTTCTTAAATGAGAACGACTGCTCAAAAAATGAATCTATGGATTTATATACAGCTGTGATGAAATTAGTGTGGAAGGACATAGATTCAAGCAGACTGAACACTATCAGAGATAAACCCAGATGGCAGGTTTAAGTGCTTCAGGTTTTCAGTTCAGAATACCTGCTTGAATAAGTGCTGATGCTTGGACGGGCGATGCCTTTACAATCTCTCTGATATGAAATGGAACCTCCTTCAACAGTGGCAAGGCTTTTTGTACAAGCAGCGATACTGCTGCATATAGCAGGAACTCAAAACAGATCTTGCTACTGGCACAACAGTATTTATGCTGAGTGACAAGAGCCACAGCTCAGAAGGCAGTTGGTTGTTCCACTAGGACTAGAATAAGCTTGATGATCCTTGGAACTGAGGCATTAAAGTGAAGATTCCCACATGGAGGAAAATAAGGAGATTTTTCTCTGTTTGCAAAAAATGGGGAGGGGCTGAAAGGAAAGGGGTGCCAATTCTCAGTTCCAGCTTAGCAAATGCTGCCCTTTCATGGTTGTGCCCTTTCATGTAACCAGCAAAAAGAACAAAACACCAGATACTTAAATGAGATACAGTACAGTTATTGATAAAAAAAGACACAGATTTTTTTCCACCATTCCAGCCAGATAATTTCTTCTTATTTTGTAATGTGTCCATGCCAAAGACCCTTCAAGAGAAAAGCAGACTTAAGAATTCTAGAAAGGAACATCTGTAGACAGTACAACAGGATGTTCACAAAGAACAAAGGCCACAAATTCCAGGACCGCTGTATGGCATACCCCTTGCTCCTTAAAGTAAGCAAATGACCCTTAATTTCATACTCGCCACAGTAACAAAAAGTTGTTTTTGATCTTCACTTTGATCACTTGCAATATGTGTACCTGGGACACCACTAAAACCCAGAAGAAAACTGTCATATACCAGAGGAAAACTGCCAATAAAAATAGGCATATGGGAAGCTGCAGGACATGTGACTTAGACACTTCTAAACTTCTTCCTAGTTACCGCTGCTATAGCTACTAGCTGATAAAAGAAAACTTGACCCACTTTGTAAGTCTCCTTGGAGAGGTATCTTCTCTATGATAAATCTTAGGAATCCAGAAGTAACCACAAATGAAGACCAACAATAATTGACTTGACATTGATAAAACGATAAAATTTCAGGGAAACCGTTAACATCAATCTGCAAGTACTCTGGCGAAGACTGGCTGAATGTAGGAGCATGTCCACAATGACTGGCCTTCTAAGAAAACAGATCAACTTTTTTTAAAAAAAATATCTTTGCCATGTCTCTGGTATAAATGGAGTTGTAACCGTGAACCTAGTTGTCATATGAGCTTCCAGACCAAGAGTGAACATGTGGTCCTCCTAATATAGTTAGATTGCTATTCCCATCAGCTCTAGCCAGCACAGCTTAATGATGATGAGCAATGGGAACTGCAGTTCAACAGCATGCATTCTCAAGTCCTGCTTTAAATACAAACCAAAATCTTTGCAAACCAATGCTTACTTAGGATGCAAGAATTTCACCCATAGCTGACTTATTTGAAATACAGACATCAGCAAGCTGCCAACACATTTAACTCTTAGGTGGACTTGCAGTTTTATAGAAGGCTGCTGATGTTATCAGTGAAGAAAGTTGGTCTGTGCATTACAGTCACTAGCAAAGCCTGCTTTGGCTTCTATCACATGGCAAATCACTGGAATGCGGGAGCTAAACAAGGAGACAAGAGACAATTCTCACTTTTCACCAGTAAGTTTGAGCTGCTATGGTCAGTCACCCCAAAAGAGTGATGTGGCAAGAAGCTGCTACATGCCATTAGAAATAGCTTCCAGACAGGAGCCATAACAAGCAAGTCATCCCTAAGAGGAATTTTGACCAAAGAAAGTAAATTCCATTAATATTGCCTCCCCAGAGCAGAAGAGTGACAGACCTAATTTACCAGAAAAAGAAAAGTTCTGGGGTGGAATAAATATTCAACATATGTAAGAACATATGCAAGAAGATGAACTGCAGCAACAGTTGGATTTCACTGGAAATTAGCAGTAGCAGTTTAGAATAACATTAATTTTCCTCTTGAAAACTCACAAAGATTCAATTATTTTGTGCTAACCAAGTGCTCATCATCTTATTCTTCCCCCTGTACAAGGTCTTTCCACTTTATTATTTCATGTTCTTTATTTGGCATTCAGTTTACAGCAGACTCCAAATTTTCTGGGGAAGCCTCCTAGTTTTCTTGTCTCATTGGCAAGGGAAGGGAAAAGACAAAGTTTACAACACAGTGAGTGACAATGTGGACCTTCTCTTTGTATTATACAGACAGAACCCTATTTTTAACATTTTCTGAAGCAACCAAAATAGCCTCCAAAGGATTTGTTTTGTTTCTCTCCCATTCAGAAGAATTTTAAATGACAGTTCCTCTTTGAAAAGGCTAGGTAGAGGCAAGGCCATATCATCCCTGAGTACTACAGTTTAAAAATGCCATCAAAGGCAGGGATATGCTACTTTTCTTGTGTCTACACAAAACCAATCTACCATAGCAGGGCCCCTTACTGAGCAACAGCAAATTGCACCCTGACACTCACCTTCAGCAGGGAAGGTTGAGAAAAGCCTTGGTTTGCAAAGAAAACTGCAGTTTTCTTGGGTGGCAGTTTGTTCAATTTAACTGCAACAAGAAAAGGTCTTTTCTAGGCAAAAGTTAATGCCATTTTCTTTTTGATAAGTTCTGCCATGCAGCATATCACTCTTTAAAAAGCAAAGCCAGAGAGGAAGATGGCTCTCAGCAACAGGTCTAACTGGTTGCCAAGATACAGCCACGTGTGAAATAGGAGAGCAAACTACTATGAATGATATTGGTGGGAAGAGAACTAGTGACCGACTCTCTTTCAGCATACTTCGTAAACACTAAGTCCGCTGGGGATAAATAAGGTCCATTAACTCCTGTTTCATACACTGTAGAAACAAAATTAACTTAAATATCTCTTCTGTTCAAATGGAAAAGAAATTCTTAGTATTCTCCAGCCAGCACAGATCACTATTTCAGCTGCACACAAAAGTCTTTAGGGTCCTGATACTGGAATCTGGCTGTGTGTGAATATATAGGAAATGCCCAAGGACAACATACAACAGGTTGAGAGACAACTTAAAAACTCACTTTTTTGGGGGACAGAGAAACAAAGCCTTAAGCACATGGGCTGAATCTCACATCATTTGGCTTGACCATTTCCTCCTGTCTGAGGGAGAAGCAGAACCTGCAACTTTTCACTAGGTAGTCAGAGTTTAGGTTACACAGTCTGCTAACAGGACAAGGTTGCTGGACTAAGGCTGAAGAAATTTGATACCTGATGTGAGAAATACACTTTTGCTACAGTGCCTAATTATTGCTCACTTAAAAAGAAAGAAAAAAAGAGAACAGCCACCCCAAAAGCACAAGATATATCCTTCTGAATGTCAAAGCTGGTCCAAAAGATGCTCTGTGCAGCATCCAAGGCTTCCTACCCATGTACAGCTAACAAATAAAGGGACACTATATGTAAAGTGTCTGTCTAGGTAGCAAAACAAAGGGTCAAAACAATAAAGTGCTAAATGATATGGGAGCTTCTGACGAGAGAACTGTGGTAAAAGAGAGGGGATTGGAGCCTTAAGGAGGGACATTAAAGTGAACCAGTCTAACCTAAGATTTCCACTGTCTTAATAAAGTCATCTTACAATTAGATTTTTAAAATTCTCATTATTATCATTTTGACTGTTTCCTTTCAGGAAAAATCCTTTATTCAGATGAGAAAGCTATCTTTGTTGTATGGCAGCAAAGAGGCTGCTCTTTCACTGTATCTCTCATTAATACAATACTCACAATATCCTGTTGATGTCTTTGTGCTGAAAGACTACAGTGTAGACAAGCAGACTCACAGAATTGTCCTATGGAACCCACTAACAGCAGAGGCAATTGATAACAGAAATACTTCTAGCTGTTCAGTATTGTACATATCTAATCCTCGATACTTCTAAGGAAAAAAATGGGTGGCTGAAATAGCCACACAAAATGCTTTAAAAGTTTGGGGATTTGTTTGTACCACTCTAATGTACATGAGACATCAGTGAGGCAAACAAGATGTCTTATTTTCTCTGTTCCTTACATACAAATTTCCTATGAGCATACACTGATTTGCTATGGAGAACTCTAAAAAAAAAAATAAAAAATGAAACCAAACATCCACAGGCTGATAGTAACTCGCTTCCATTCAAAGACTATGTTAAACGGCCTGGGTTTAAGAGCACACCAAGTCCTCTGTCAAAATAAAATACATTAGAAAAGGCAAGTATCACAAGGCTACTTGTTTAGTCTCAAGTGGTAACACAAAAGGGAATCCATTGGACTGAATAATCCAGGACTATCTATGTGTGAAGTTCCAATGTAAAAGCCAAACGTGCAACTCAATGCTGTTGCATCAAGAACACTGGAGCAACTGAAGTGCTGTTAACACTCCAAATATTTTCAAAGCATTTAAACTTCAGTAGTGCATTAACCAAAAAGGGCAGGGGCCCTTCATCATGTAGAGATGCAATTCTGAAAACGTAAAACTCTGTATCTTTTCCTGTTTTTGTGGGCAGCCACACTGATGATCTGCAGAAGTGAACTGCTGGTTTCTTCTATAGATTGATATAAACTCCCCCCGCCCCGTGCTGGGGTTGAGGGCCGGCAAGGGAAAATGCAATCACAAAGAGAATGGCACTCATAACTCACATTACTGACAGCTATACAAGTTTTGCAAAAACCAGATAAGGTTATTTTTAGATTATTTTTTCATCAGTGAAAATGTGAGCAGAGAGTCAAGAGTACTGGAACTGCTTGCTACTTTCAAAGCGATTCTGTTGTTGCACTTATTTCAGAATCTTGAAGTAAGCTACAAATAGCAACCCACCAATAAAGTGGATCAGTTCTCTCAAGGGATGAGATCACTGCAAACATTCAGACAAGCTCCCAAGTTGCTCAAAACCAGACATTAGCTCCTTGTGTAGAAATTCCACTTTGGCATGAAACACTATGGTCAAATGCCCAAGATCAAGATGTCCAAGAAGTCAGGCCTGGAAAAGAAGAGGAAGAAGGGAAGATTTCCAGAAGATGGGGATTAAGATGACAGAACCTGAAACATCTTTGGAACTGTTTATTCTTGGCCAGATGACTGTTCAGTATCGGAGCACTGAGATTTATTCTTCTCCCACTGGCAGATGGCATTGGCATATTGCACCACAAGCTTATCCATCCAGGTGAGGGGCTCAGGAAAGAGTACTGCACCCTCAAAGAAACCCAGGTGACCTCCGTGCAATGGCAATACAAACATGACATTCTCCCGCTTTTCTGAAAGAGTGAAAAATAAAGTTTAAAACACAGACTACAGTAGTTTGGCCATGATTTAATGCCACCTCAGGTTTAAGGGAAAGAAAGACTACTCTTTCATCTGGAATATACACTTAAAATGCAGTCGAGAGTAGTGTCATAATATCATAATGTTCTGTCATAAGTAGGCTGTAGAAGTGAGGTTGATGGGTACACGTAACAGGGCTTTCTCTGCAGCAGCATCTTGACTGCTGAACTTCCTATCCAAGGAATTTAGGCAGGCCTCATCTCTTTTAAGCTTCTGGTTGGCTGCCAAACAGTGTCTGAAATTGCTTTTTCAACTGTTTCAAAACCAGGTTCTAGGATTGTTTTACACTGCTTTAAGTAGTTTTTAGAGTATTTTAATATATCTCAAAAATGTTTTTATCTTCATACTGTTTTAGTTGCTTTTTATTTGTTCATTGCCTTGGGAGCCATCGTGGGCTAAGAGGGCAAAACAGAAATATTTTAAATAAATAAATAGACTGTGTTTATCAAGATGGAGGATTGCTATCAACCAAAAAAAAAAAAAAAAGCCTGTGTTGGGTACTTTCCATAACTCCTTCTAGAAATCAGGTCACTCCACTCCATTGTTATATTTCTCCTTTGTCAAATTTTAGATGGTAAATCTCTTTGGATAGGGATCTCTCCTGTATACTATGCAAATTGGGAAGCTGCATGATGCTACTAAAACACTGATGGCGCTATAAAGAACGTAACAACCTCCACATGTAACAAAACTGTCCGTAAAGAAAGTTGTGAAAACACACGACTTTCTTCTCATTTATTCCCAAGCCTATAGTTAGATCATCACAATGCATTACTATTTGGAAATCAGTCTTCAGCAGAACAAGGAAGAAAGTAGCGTGCTGAACTTATCCAGGGCTGCATGTAATTCTTTCACAATACAATCAGGTTTGAAAAGAAAAAAAAAATAGTTTTGAAGCTTTCTGCTCACCTGAGAGGGCTCTTGGGATTGATAAGAGACTATCATGTACCAGAGGGTCATCAGCAGCATTAATCAACAAGAGAGGAACAAAGATCTGCAAACACAAAAAAGGAATGATTTATATGCTTAAGTCTGAACTTCTTTCTCTGAACAAAGGCCTCTTCTAGTCTGATAAGAAGTGTGAATTCTCCTTGCATGGGAATAGCTTGTTGTGTTTTCCCAGTTGCTCTCAGCTCTGTCTCCACTCATTAATTTCTTCTTGGGTGCTGTTTGAAATGGCTTTTTTAATTTGCACTAGGTGTCTTCCAAAGATTTTTTTTCTTAAAAAAACAAAACTGGGATATACTTTGCTGAGGTTGTCCCTGTAGTCTCTGAGTTTTAGAATTTTCTTTTTAGAATTATAGTGCAAAAGTGCCATTTACTGATCCACTATAGCTCTACAACTCTGAGAAAAGTTTTTAAAAATGAGAAGACAAGAGAGCATATTGTTCTGACATGTCTTGGAATTAGTAAGAAACCCACTTGAGAGAGGGAATAAAATGTTGCAGATGATTCTGAAACTGCCAGAAAATAGTCCAGGACAACTGAAGGGAAACTACAACAACTAATACTTCCAACATGTTTACTCCATCTGGAAGAGCCCAACACCTAACATAAAGAGTCCACGTGCAACCAAACCATGAAATTAAAAATAAGTGCTATCCCTGAAGCTGCAGAAATATGCTCAGAATCACAGAACTGCAAGGGACCACAAGGGCTGTCTTATCCAACCTTCTGTCTGCACAGGAATCTACAGCTAATGCATCTCTGAGAGGTGGCCTTCCAAATTCTGTTTCAAAGCCTTCTTTGAAGCCACCATTTGATGCAGTCTGTTTCACTATCATACTGCTATTACTATCAAGAGTTCTTCCTAATGCTTACTTGGAATTTTTCTTGGAATTTGAGCCTACTCATTCAAATCTTATCCTCTTAAACAGCAGTACCCAAGCTTGCTCCGTCTTCTCAATCAAAGCCCATCAGATATTTATTTTGACTATCACGCCACTTCTCCATGCTAAATATACCCAACTCCCTGAAACACTCCTCACAGGGCTTGGCTTCCAGACCATTTACCATCTTGGTTGCCCTCTCTTCTAGATAGTCCAGTTTATCTATATCCTCCTTAGACTGTGTTGTCCAGAAATGGACAGAGTATTCCAGATGTAGTCTAAGCAAACTGAATAGAGTGGTACTAGCGTTTCCCTTGATCTGGACACTACCGTTGTGTTGATGCATTCCAGAGCTGCTTTACCCTTTTTTGGCACTGCATCATTCTGTTGATTTATAATTAACCTAGTAAATGTAGGTCAACAATATGATGTGGCAGCAAACCAATGAACCGATCAAGAAGACCTAATGCAATTCTAGACTGCATCAACAGAAATAAAGCATCCAGATGTCCTGATAACATACATTTAAAATTGGCAGTAAAGCTCAACAGTGCTGTACTGGAGATTCTTATCAGAGCCATAATCTACAGCAATTTGTTAAAAGGCCTTTCAATGATAGTTATGTATTAAAAGGAAGATTACACATGCTATTCCCCTAACATTTTTAGTTAATGTTTTGTGCGTAGAAAACCATTTTGGCTATCATTGCTAAAGTTTAGAAAAGTTATTTTTAGACTAAAATAACTTTAGTCAGTATGGCCCCAGCTATGCTGGCTGGGAGATTTTGGCAGATGCAGTCTGTGCTAGAAAGAGAAAGATCACATGTACCATAAAATAAATTCTGCATGCAGTAGAACACATTTTCTGTTTTAGGATGGTCACAGTTTGAATAATCGGAAATTGAGCAGCAAGAATGGTATGTCCTATTTGACCAAAAACAGGCACAGCTCAGAGCCAATGTAAAGCGACTTCTATTTCAGAAATGTCTTATTTCTTCAAGTATGACTAAATAGGTTTTCTTCATCTACAGTAATCCAGATTTGTGATAGAATCTAGCTCATGCTTTTGCTATAGGTGGTAGACAAGATTTTAAATGAGTATAGAATTTAAGATTGCAGAGTTAGCTAGATGACAGTCACTTTCCAGTGATGTCCACCTGCTGCAGTCTGAATCTGGGAGACAAAGAAACAGGACTGTAATAGGTAGGCCATATAGTAGTGTATATAATCCATTTCACTGGAGTTATGCAGAAGTTTAGTCTACTGACTCGTAAGAGAATAGCTGCAGAGAAACTGACTGAAACTGAAAGAAATGTCCCTCTCCAGCTACTGGACCATAACAGAGAAAGCATTTATCTGTTTCAAAGAAATAATTGTCTGATTTTTAACATCCCAGATCTGATCAGTTCTGCCAGGTGAAAATATTATAAGTAACTACACAGTATATGCTTCAATACATTTTAGGTCTTTTGCTCATTTTATATAAGTTTACTAAAACTTTCAGATTAAAATGTTCATTCAAGCACATAAGCAATAAACCTAGTATTTATGCAATTTATTTATTTACATCATTTGTATAAAGTACTTTAATTATAAGTTTATATTCCCAAGGTGGGTGATAAAGTAGTAAGGCTAGTTACACAGCTATATTTCCATTTCAGGTATTCTTCTTAGTTGCTGGGCTCCTCTCCAACTGGTTCCAAATTTAACATACATACACGCAGGGTACATATATCAAAGTACTGTACAAGTCTTCCCATTCTACCAAAAAGAACCAAAGTAACAGTAGGCTACTCACTCTGTGCAAATAATGCAGACAGCTCTCCTGTTCATAATATTCCTTTAAGGAATTGTACCCATGAAATTTCCTGAGTGACAAAGAAAGAAAGCATATGAGATATATTTTCCTCCTACTGAATCACATGCTATTTTCTTCTGATTTCTACAACAATGCTAAAAAAGTTTTCCAAATAAAATACTTGGAATTGTTATTCCAATGCATTTTAAAGCATGGTACCTGTTTATGGTTCAGAAGGAATTAATTAATGAAACACCCAGAGAAATCACAAAACTATTTACAAATTCTCCCTGTTCTTATTTGGCAAGCACAATAGCTAAATTCATCTGCAGATTGTCCTGGGGAAGGATGTTATCAATAAAAATAGCATAGCTACTTAAATTAACTGTTACCTAGGGAGTAAGACACCAAACAAGGAAGTAATACAATGGATAAATGGTAGAGAACATATATAAGCACAGCTGTGTGTAATATTTTGAATGTCCTTTCTGATTAACTACCACAGCTACAATTTGAAAAGTTAAATACCAATTATATTGCTAGCCCCTCCTTAGACACATTAATACTCCTTCTGAATGTGCAGAATGAACTTCTCCCATGCCAGACTCCTATTCCATCTTGGAACAAGACTCCAACTTGGTCTACCACCTTCCCAGTTTACTGTGGATATCATAAAGCTGATTTATCATCTCTCCCACCAGCCCCAAATATAGTTTTGTACTGGCCATTAACAAGCAAGCCATCTACCATTTTTCCCCACAATATGTTTCAATATTCCCAACATCAGAAAGCAAAAATAAGCAAGGAGACAGATGCTCACAAGAGGTCTGACAACTCTTATTTTGCCTTTTGGGAATAAAAGTATTACAAGGGATAATACTAAGCCGAAAAAACAGGAATCATCAGGGGACAGGGTTGTTTTCCTGCTGTATCACTATGAACAAGACTTAATGTATTATGACTTATGGGAAACTACTGCTAATCAAGGAAGGTTTCATCTAATTTCTACTTAAGACTATTGAAAAGTATCATTTGGCACTGAAAAACCTACCCTTGAAACTCCAAGAGAAAAGTTCAGCTATGTGATACAATGTGTGAAAAGTTGTAAGCATTGATAAAACAATCACAATTTTCTTCCTAGAACTGCAACGTAAGGATAGAGACTCTGTGGCCACCTGGCTCATTGCACCTTCTTGTGGATCTGGCTACACACCACAAGATTCAGCCACAGACACTAACAGTTGGTAACCAATTACCCCCCAGTGGACTGTGGTCAACCACACACACACATCAGGTTCCTATGGTCAACACAACTGCATAAGAAGAATTTCATGCAGCTCACTTTTTAAAAGTCTATTTCTTACAGAGATAGCTTCTTTCTCCTCTGAACTCAAAAGTGCTTAAGACATCTTGGAGTACAAGTCTTTCGAGTAGTGTAATGCTATTGGCATACGATGCCTACACCAAACAATGCTTCCAAGTATTTAAACACCACCATACATTACAATAATGCGTATATGCTGAACAAAACATATGTGAATCCCAAGTTTTTATATTAAAGGTTTTTACCAATGATTTGTTCTCTTGTGTTTCTATAAAATGAATATTAAATCACTGGTAAAACATCAACTATATAGTCTGACTGAAACCAGACAGCTCAGCAACTTAACTTCAGCCACCAACAAGATTGCCATTTATAATATGCTAGTTGTGAGCCAATCCCCCCTCTTTTAAAAAAAGATAAATAAAGAGTTGTTGGTAATTTAGAGGACAACAGTGCTCATAGCAGAGACAACTTCAAGAAGGTCTATGTGACAGCACACAAGCCTTCTGAACCTCATACCCTTCAGACAAGACTACAGCTTCTAACATCATCATCCGCAGGCTGTACTGGCTGTAGCTGATGCAAGTCAGACTGCGCTGAATTCAGGAAGGCTGCAATACACTATATTTATATGGAGAAAGTATTAAGTTGATTCTTGGCATACCTCATAATGTTGTCATCAATCTGCATGAGAGATGTTGCTGTGTGAAGTTTGCTCAGGTCTGTTTCTACTAAACTTTGAAGTTTTTTAGGGTTATCAGCAAACAAAGTTTGTCTGAAACACAAAAGAAAGAAAATCTAAACACAAATGGTAATCATTTATGTAACACAAAGGGAAACAGTAATCACTGAAACACCCAAATTTATTGTTTGTCTGAAGGCTGCTTTACAAGGAGAGATTCTAAGATGTCTATCAGGGCCATTTCCGACACTGTTATTCTGTGTTGATTTCAAACAGTTCTGAGTTTTTCCTGTGTGCAACTGACAAGAAACTAGATAATGGCATGACATTGCACAGAGTGCCACTGAACCCTAACTTAGGTTAGAAGTACTTAAGAGTCAATGTAGCTCTATACAGGTGTGGGCAAAATCACCTCCTGCTGTACAAGCCTACCCAGAATTTGCGATCTGGCCCTGCTGTGTGTCTCATCATGCTGCAAGGCTACACTAATGAATACATAAGACAGAGTTTCCTTTATAGCAGCACTGTGATTGTGTAACTCCCTCTCAAGAGAGGATGGGCTGGTTCCGTTCTTGCTGAGTTTCTGTCAGGTGACCAATCAGCATTCTTCTATATGGTCTTCAGTTTTTAAATTGTTTGTAATTTGCTTTGGAGTCACAACTGGAAGAAGTTTAGAACAATAATCAAGTATTCCCCCTGTCCTTCTGTAGCCTTCTATAGCCCTACTCTCTAGGACTGGGAAACCTGCTGGAGCAGGTTGTACAATCTACAGAGGGCTACAGGGCAGAAAGAAGTGGAAGTTTTGATTCTGCTGGCTCTAGATATCTAAGTACAACACTTGATCTTGGTCCTTCAGAGAAGGATGGGTTAAAAATGTAATACATTAAAAATCCAATGGAAAAGAGTACAGTCAACTGGGATGTAGATCTGTGTAGTTCAATTACATACGAAGTAATTGAAGGTGCAGTTAAAGCATCCTTGACTGAAAAACTCTGGAGTGTAAAAAAGTGAAAACAACTGAGAATCTAATCTTGTTTGAAAAGGCACAAATTTCTGTTTTGTTGAGAGCTTCCTCTTGCTATGTTGGGAAAGCTACATAAGAGCAAACTTTTGAAAGGAGGCAATAGACACAGGCATTTTACAAACAATTTCTTGCAGTCAGAAGCAACTGTATAGAGGTATAAAGAAAGAGATATGAATGGCTTTGGCATTCAAGCCAAAAGCTGACTATAGCTACTTCTCCATCTGGTTGACATCACATTAGTGAGGTGTGATAACATTAGCTCATCCAAATAAGCTACTTGGAATGATTATTTTAACCCAAGATATTCACTGGAAACATCTGCCATCAGATACATTAGATCCTGGAGAGGATTACAAAGTAAACAATGGCCCTGACAGCAGAGTACATACGGAGGCCAACAACAAAAGACCTGTACTTGTGCGCCATGTGCATGATCATTGTTCTCGAAATAGCAGTTGTAATGCAGAAGGCATGAGTGAGAGTTTGGTTTAACGTTCTTCCCTACAGCATAATAGAACTATTATAGAAGCAAAATATTTTGGTCAATTAAACAAGCTGTTCTTCAAACCTGCCAAAGGATGTTCATATTTACAAATGGCAACTGTTTTAACAGGAAGATACAGTCTTTTAGTATATCCTCATCCAAAAGATACCAAATAGACTTAATTGGCAGTCTGCTCAACAATGACAGTATATTTGTTCAGTAAAACTTGCAATCTATACATTGTGCTAAGAAGAGTTAATGGCTCTGCATGTGATAAACTGACATTAATGTCCATTTAAATTGTAACAAGCATACTTCTGTACCTATGAGACAAGATGATTTTCTTCATGTTGTCTGCCATGAGGAAGTTGTAAAGTCGCCGACACTGATCCCACTGCATGAAGGTTTCTTGTGCTCTGAAGATAATTGGAGGAAGGAATTAATTAGAACAAGCAAAATTAGCCTCCTCGCCATGAAAACAAAGTTTAATCTAAACAAACAGCAAATTTCCACAATTGCTTTGATTCCCTCCCAAGGAACACCAAACACTATGAAAACTTCTATCTCCAAGACCTCCATTTTTCAAAAACATAGCAGTGTCTCATAGAGATGCAGTAAAAAAAGGCTTAGCCAGCAGGGGGAACAAAATTCTCAGAAATCTGAGCATGAGCCAGCTAAGAGCTTGCAAAACAGAACTCTCTAGCAAGAGAAGCGCTAAGTCCTACATTGTTTCAACAGGTACTTCTTCAATTCACTTTAGGATAAGGCATCATAAAAATTGGCAGAGGACATATAGATTAATCCAAAATTGTACTTGGAAACTACTTGGTAAACACAGCAAACTTTAGTATGTAAGAAAAATGCAAGCACAGCACTCAGACCAAAGTATCTAAGGCAAGGAGAAAACATTCCAGTATGTATGTCCGCTATACCTTGGACCTTCAACCCTAAATGTAGATAATTGCCAAAGGTAACATGGCCTTGTGAAACTATCTGCAAAAAGAGATGTTTAAGTATAACACTCTCCTCCTTTTTTTCAGCTTTAATCAATATTTGAACAAGTATTTTTGAGAAGACACAGTATGTTAAGCTTGTGCTGTTCTCATTTCTAATCCTCTTGCTTTTACAGATTTAATCTTCCCACAAGATTTCTGCAGCTGCACAGTCTGAGGCATAAAAAGAGTCTTTGTTGTTCAGTCAGAAACCAGAGCTCAATTGAGATGTGTTCCACTTATACAGAACTTGCCATTTCCCCTTAGTCTAGCTGTACTGCTTAACACTTGTGCCAAATAGACATAGTTATGAAGTATTTTATTTTAAATATAAAAATGCCTTAATTTTGACCAGTATTCAATATTTTGTTAATGCAGCTGTAGCTATAGCACTTCAGTTAATTGACTCAAATGGCATTTCCTTAAAAAAAAAATTACAAATTAAGACTAAATTTCATTATGGGAAAAGCTAAATACTCCATGCATTTGTCTGAGTGGGTGATCAAATATACCACTATTTTATTATTTTTTAATGATTGACATTTCTCCTTAGGTACAGCTTTTAACCTGGCTATGGGCAACAAAAAGTACCAGCTACACATTCTACCAGGGTTAAAAACCTGAAGCATATTGATTTACAAAAATGCCAACACCCCAGCCACTATCTACTATTTGAAGTTCTTACTATTAGCAAGAACTTTGTTTTATCTAAGATTCTGTTAATTTTCTCATCAAGTTTACTACCCATTTCTACCATACAATACCCCAGTGAGGTCTGGCCTGATTATACCACGTGAGGTTTCTAAGTACCACAGACTAAGCAGGCAGCTTTGTAGTTTTCTATATCCTTGGGTATAATCAAGTCTCCATGAACATGTGTGCATACAGATCAAAGTTCCTATTATCCTTTTAGAAGATTCAATGCAACACTCAGAATGAACAAAGCAGGTGCTACTTATATAACAAGATAGCACAGTGATTTCATACCTAGAATACTTTTATATGCTATGCAAGACTTCTGGTCTCTCTCATACAAATGGATGGGAAATCTGCATGGCTCTGATGGGACACGGACATGGCAAAGATTACTTTGGGACTGCAATATCTGAGGGGGCATCTTTCCTAATATCTGTTTACCTGATCACTGAAAACCATCTGAAGCCTCCCTTTGTGTTTCACCACTGCAAGCACAGTGGAGATGTGGGAGTATGTTTTTTGGCTGTAGCACACCAGTGGAAAAATCCTCTCCCTAAGGAGATCTGCCTGGTACCAACAGTGGCCTTATTTGGGTGTCAAAATCTGGCTGTTCACTAAAGAAGCTGGGGCCTAGTAAGATCATAGTTTGATTTTCAGTCTATCAGATCACACGTTCTATTTTTTAAAATTATTTTGAACTGATTCAATTGACAGTGGTCTACCTTGCAATCATCTGACTAGAGGGGTGGATTATAAATATTTTAATAAATAATAACATACATACAGGAATGCTCTCTTTGCCTTGCTTCTCGTCAAAGAAGGCTGGGCAGCACTCTTTGCTTTTTATATGCTAGAAAATATTATTTCTGAAACATACGGCACACTAACAATGTCTTGCAGACATGTACCCACGTTACCCTCTATCAAAAATACTATCTGAAAATGTTGCACATTTGCACTAAAAGAAAACTGAAAATGCTGTGTCCATTTTGTCCACACACATGCTCAAAGGGGGAAAAACCCACAATCCTTAAGTTATTTCTTGATAGGGACAATTAACCACACTTATTAAAAAGTGTATGAATTTTTATGGCAGAGGAAATATCTGAATTGAGAGATTCTTAGTTCACAGCTCACTCTCCAGCTACTTTGCTACACCAGGGCAAAGTAAATGTCAAACAATGGGGTCTGGCATTCCATTTTATGTGATTTTAAAAATGGAGTTTTGCAAAGCTGCAATGTTGTGTAGAGAAATGGTGGAAGGATGGGAGAGGAGCTAACCCTTTCCCGCTGGTGGCCTCATGCTCCTACCCACAAGTTCAGAAGCATACTCTTGTCTTGATTTCAGATCACAGTCAACAATAACCGATTCATTTACATACACACATGCAACTGCTGGAGAGCCATTAAACTAGTTTACATTAACATTTAGTTTATCTTTAGATCCTGACTCACAACCCAAAAAGCCTTTTTTACATACATTTACATACACACATCCAACTGCTGGAGAGCCATTAAACTAGTTTACATTAACATTTAGTTTATCTTTAGATCTTGACTCACAACCCAAGAAGCCTTTTTTTGGCAGGATGAAGAACATGGTGCAACTGGCCTTTCTTAAGATTCAGAAGACACGTATACCTCTTCAAGCAGGATCCAAAGATCAATGGATGACATATAAGGTATGCAGAAGTGGCTTGCACCCACCAGCCTTAAGCAAAACCCTTCAGCAGTAACCCCGGTCTCCTGACACGAAGCTTACCTTAATGCACTGTATCCTTGACACACGCTGACGCAGCACAACACACAGTCCTGGTTGGACTGGTTCTCCCCAAGATATTTGCACACTATATTCCCACCCAAGCTGAAACCAACAACAACCAGTTTGGTCTGGGGATAGGTTTTCCTGATATAATTTACCATGGCTCCAAATTCCCAGGTGCAACCTGCAGGTGATAAAAAGACCAAGTAAACTTTATATCACAAATTCCATCACAGCCCCAGACTTCCTTCACAGCTCATATATACATTTTAAAAAAAAACTTTCTCAATGTGTGCCTTCAAGTCATTTCGAACTTATGGCGACTCTAAGACAAACCTATCATGGGGTTTTCTAGGGCTGAGCGTGATGTGCCCAAGGTCACCCAGTGGATTTCCATGGCTGAACAGGGAATCAAACTCTGGTCTCCAGGGTTGTAGTGCAACACTCAAACCACTACACCATGCTGGCTCTCTAATATCATACAATGGTGAAAAATGATGGGTGTTTTGACACACTCACAATGATCTACAAAAAGGCAATAAAGATAGAAAACACAACTGCAGAATCAAGTAGACAGCAGTAGTTGTGAAACTCACTCATGCTCTTCTGAAGAACATTTTACTGCCATCTGAATAGAACTTCCAACTGTTGGGAATATTTGCAAAGTTTTAAATTTTTTGATCCAAAAGATTATTTCAAAATGTGTCATTAGAAACAACTAGAAATGATCCACATATTGTCAGTTCATCCAGGCCAGTACTGGGAGTGAATTTTATAATCTATCATCCAATCTTGTCCTAAAAAATAATTTGAATATCATTGTGATTATGATTGTGATTACTATGCACTGTGCTTTACAAGTGAAAGAAGAACAAAACAATTTCCTGCCCTAAGGCTTACAATCTAATTAAGACATGACACAGAAGGAAAAAGGGAAGGCAGTGGGGAGGGGAGGATTAAGCCCAGCAGGCATTGCCTCTTCTTCTTTCCCTCCCAGGCCAGGGCAGTGGCAGTTGGGTAGAGGGAGAGCCCTTCACTGGCTTCTGGGCTTAGATTGGAAGGAAATGTGCCTGCATCTTCTCTTCCAGCCCCCAAGGTCAGGACAATGGCAGTTGGCATGGAGGAGGGCTTTTCACTACATCACATTAGACTGAGTACTTTTAGGCATCCCAGATTTTGAGCATTTATGGAATTGATCCTATTAAGTCATTAATGGAATTTTATCTCATGTGTGCATATTACTGTAATTTTTGTACAACTGTTTAGAAGTGGGCTGAAAGACTGGTAACAATCATACACCTGTGCAGTTCCTTGTCAACCATAGTTGCACGGTTAACCTTTCTAATTGTTGTCAGTTCCTTTGCAAACAAACAAACAAACAAATCCAGATCAAGTAATTATGGAATGTGTCTTTATTTGAGAATAATTCTGATACCAGGGGTCTTGGCTGCACTGCTTGAAAGAAGATAGTATAATTCTATCATTACACAAAACATATTTAACATGGGTACCACAGATATTCTGGCAGCCACTAGGAAGCCACAAAGAACTACTGCTGTGTCTCACATATTCATATTCCTGTCCCAGCACATTGGAGAAACAGAAAGAGTGGGATTCAGCACACACAATTCTGAAAAATTGGCTGGATACATGGTTTCATGCTGGCTGCAAATACTGCCATTTCCTTATTAGATCACCTTCTTTGGGAAGCTGCGGCTCTCTTTCCATCTTTTTCTTTTCTACTTAGCACCACTGTGAAGTGCCATGCCTACTAATTTTCTCTGCCTACCTTCTCTGAGCAGGCAAGGAATGCCTTGCTTTGCAGCAAGGCTTAGGATGTGCTAGCCAGTTCCCCTTTATCTCAGCCTGTCTTGCCAAAAAGAACATGACTGGGTGGCTGCAGTCAGAGCAGATGCTCATCTAAGAACCTGCACTATTGGAAACATACTCTCATGGAACAGAGCTAGAAAAGTTGTCCTCTCTTGAGAGATGTGCCATACAGAATGTTTTCCAAGCCTTGTTTACTGAAACCATACCTGAGTCACAAAGAAAGCAACTCCCACAGGAAGGAGGGCACTGCAGGGTTTTGCAATTACATTTTGGATTGCTTAGTAACACTCCAGAATTATCTACCTAGAGCTGCAATACAGTATGGCTATTAAAGAACAGCCATGTCAAAGCCATTGTCTTGCTAGCTTTAGATTCGCATCACAAGCAGGTACAAACAGACACAAATGTCAACAGAACTGTGTTAGCAAAAAGCTATCCTCTCTGACCACCTTAACAGATACCAGCTTTACACTCAGCAGCTTTCAAAAAACCTATATCTATCTTGACAAGCTATGTACCACTTACCTTTCTGTTACTTTTTGGACTGCAACTCCCAGAGTCTCCAAGCTCTGCCTTTTAATTAAATTAAAGTAACTCTTCCGGGCTCTAATAGATAGATAAAAGCTAAACAAAACACTATCCTACTAGCAGCTTGCAGTGTGTGTGCCCAGTAAGTACTTGTCCAAGAAAAAACAAGCTATCTCAAATGCCTTTCTCTTATGAAATTCTTATCCATCTATTCTGCTCATACATGGACATAGCCATCAGTTTTGCTTTCCACTCATTTGACAGCATTGCCATGTTTTATGCTGGAAATAAACCAACTTTAAGAATCAACATTTGGAGACACAATTAATGCAGACTTAGCACAAGTATAAGAAGCCCTCATCTTTTGACGCCCCATTATTTGACAACTCACTCTTCTGATGCTTCCAAATTAAAGACAAGTTCCACTAATTTGACAGAGATTCCACTCTTTCATCAGTTCTTCTTGCCTACACTTGGAGGCTCACTTGGAACTGATCATTCCTGCATGCTGCCTGCAAAATGAGCTGGGGCGGGGGAGGCACTAAATTGGCTGACTTTGCAAGCAGCACACAATTTTGATCCCAAGTGGGACTCCTTGTCCTTCATGCTCCCTACAGTACAGTATATGAGTTCTGCTTCTCAACCAATTTTGTTTTCTGGCAGTGCGCCTGTCCCTATCCTATCAGATAAGTGGGGGAAGTTTGTAATGACTTCTATGTCAGTCATCAATTGTGCTCTTGAAAGACCACTCACTTTCAAACTAAAAATCAAACAAGTAACCTTGCTTAGTGATTACCCAAAGTGGCCAGTTTGAACTGTGACAAACTTATGCTTCAAGCCAAATCTTCCATGTGCCTAATCCTAGGGAACTTTGTCCAACTGCAAATGCAAACTAGCGCTGAAAGGGCAGTATAGAAAACCTAACAAATATTTACCGTAAGTAAACATGCGTGGTGAAGTTAGCTCAATGTTAGGGAGGGCTCCAAGATGGTTTAACACTGCACATCGATAGCCATTCTTCTGTGCGTAGTCAACAAAGGTGCGTATGTACTGCTTCTCACTGTGATTAGCTATTCCAGGGCAGATTACCATTGTGATATCTTCTGTATGATACAAGAAATTGGAAGAGCAGTGTTTGAAAGAACGCAAGAGAAATCACTAAGTTCTGATAGATGTACTTCATTTTAGCTAGTATTACAGCACATTATTTCAGGACAAAGCAATGTTTATACATGCATGGACATTCCACTCAAGATAAACAAAGGTCTAAATCCAATTGTTAGTCCCAACTAGAGTAGACGCATTAAATTATTGAAACTTACATTAAGTGTTGATTCAGTGGGTCTACTCCAGTTGAGAAATAATGACTGGATTTAGGCCAATGGATTACAGGATGCATATGTTACCAAGGAAAAACACAGTATGCCCTATGAAACTTTAAGGTTTAGCTGATCATATTCTTTCAAATAAGACAATTTATTCTAACCAATGACTCTAGGCCTTACCTAAAATAATCCTTTGCTTGCTGATCACTGGCCTTGGATCCTATGGCTTAAAGGAGCAAACTGGCTTACAAATTTAATAATAGTAATAATAACCTGGCAAAGGCAACATCTATGAGCAAGCCCTTTTACTACCCTAAAATGCTTTTTCCCCACACTTTCCTCTCCCTTCTCTAAAGTACTTCCAGTTTTGTTTTGTTTTTAAGCAGCTGAATCTGAGAAGATAGCTTTATATTCTGCTCTTTCAGAAAGATAAATCAACAAGCCATAAACAATGCTAAATATTTTGATTATGAATTACTTTGAAACTCTTCATAAATAAACCTTCTGTAACTCAAACTATGGTAATATATTTAATCAAAAACAAGAGGTTACCAGCTTGGCTTTCTAGAAAGAGAGGCTTGGTAAGAGGAGGAATTACCTGCCAAGAGCAAGGAATGGCCTAAAGGGTCCACTCTTATTTGAAAAATACCCCTCTGAAGGCGTATTAAAAGCTTCCTTTTTTCAAGGTTATGTCAAAGATGCTAGGCAGCAGAAAAACATCTGCTGAGCACAATTGGCTTAGTGTAGCATTTTAAGAGAAATCTAAAAAAAAATCTCAGAACTCTACTGCTTCTTGTATTGCAACCTGAAATGGAAAAAGGCTGTTGATATCTAAAGACTCAAGCCTTGGTAATTTGGCAAAAGGACAACATCTGAGAATGGAAAATTCAGAACATCAAGCAGTGGTTTCTTATGCAGTTGGACAATATTCAAAACTAGCAAAACCAACAGCTGGATATATTTTGCCTTCAGAAGGACATCAAAAATATTGTTAGTGTCACACTTTACATTCTGATATGCACTAATAACTGTTACAATAAAAGGTTCAAGCTTTAATCAAGCACTAAGAACAAAGGAACAAAATCCTATGGCCCAAACAAGCTGTTTTAGAGACTGTAATCCTAGGCATGATGTTGTTTATGGTTCACAAGAATAGCTTTTTATACTCAATATTTAAACTGGGAATTTAGACCATTAAACACTACATCTTATCAACCGTCAGTTTTTTACACATGATTCATAACAGCACTAGCTCTAAAATTTGAGGCGCCAGGCACAACACTGAACATTTTCTGTGCTCCAGATTCACAATGTGGTAACCTATGGTCATAAAAAGTAGCAGTCCATTTCCCCAGTTATTTACTTAGGCTTTTAGGTCAACAAACAATGGTCTGGCACAGCTAGTTGTCTAACCTCTAATGCAGTTTTCAGCCAGTGGTTCAAAAAGGTCAAAAGTGGCTGTTGCACCATCTGACATTGTGAGGTACTTGCGAAGTCCATAAGGATGTGGCGATCTTACTCTCCCCATCTTCCCATAAAGGGCAGTCTGGATGTGACCACTCTTTCCCCAGATCAGAGGTGGAATGTACCTAAAAGGGAAATTAAAATAGTATTTTTAAGACAGCAGATTTCATATTTTAAATACATAATTTTTATATTAGGGTAGGATATTATGATATTCCAAAGTGTTCACTAATCTGCTCTGTCTGTTTGACAAAAATTAAGGAGCAGCTCTGTGACTTGACACTTGGCAAAGGATGATAGATTGGGCCCAGTTGTTCTGATATCAGATATGGTTCAATGACTTGCGAAAAGCATTCTACTACAGCCTAGAATGGTTACGAAAGCATTTCTGTACAAACAAGGAAGAAACATCTGTGGTACACTTATTAAGAAAGTGGTACGGCCTGGTGCCAAAGCAGATGGCCTTTTATCTCAGATTTATGGTTCCTGAAGAAGAAAATTGGGAGGGGGAGGGGGAAGGAAAAGAGAAAGGACATGGAGGATGGCTTTTATCTATTTTAGCAACATTAACACAGCTGCCAGGAATCAGCTGGTGCATAATCCCAAAGCTGTCAGACAAGAGAAGGCTCTTCTGGATGCCATTATCAAGAAGGTTAACTCATGACTCAAAAGAAATGTCTGGCCTCAGTGTCAATACAAAGATGATTTTCTAAGAGCCAGAAAAGCATCCCTGGAAACAATGCTTGGCATGTTTCATGGACAGCATGCATGTTTCGTTTAACACTGACAATGGGGAGTTCCCAGAACTAGCATACACTAACCATATAAGACAGCATTGTTCAAATTACATGCTATATATACACACCAAGGAAACATTATGAGAGGAGCCAGAAACTAATATACCTTGTCATTCTGGAGTGGCTTCCACATACCAACTCAAAGGGCTTATAACTTGTTTTTATCGACTATTATTTATTTATTTATGCATTCATTAATTCTCCTATCTCTCTCCTGGCAGGGGACCCAAGAGAGCTTACAATAAAATTAAGATCCAGATACAATTAAAAACCTGATGACACTAAAGTTAAAAAAAATTCAATTAGCTATTGTGTTAAAATAACTAACATTATAACTTCATTCAAAATACATAAAAAGATGAAAAATGCAGCTCATGTACTCTCTTCAAAAAAACCAGTTAATGACTAAATAAATAAAAAGGTCTTTACCTCAATTTTAAAAGTCTCTGACACGGAAACTCCTATTTACATATCTTTTTATGCTCACCCAGCCCACTCTTCTTCCCTGTCATCTGTCTAGCTCGAAGCGGAGAATGGTAAAGAAGAAAGGGCTGGAGAAGCAGGTGTTTTCAGTGTTGGGTAGCAGCAGCACATCCGCAGTAAACAATACAATAAGAACTTGGGATGGAAAAGAATAGGATTTTGCTCCAGTCTATCTTACTACTGCTGCATGTGTCTGCTTTCAAGTAAGGTAAACAACTAAACTGCCTCCAAAATTCCTTACTAAGCATGCATAAACAGCAAAATAAAGGGGAAAGCAGTTAAGCCTGCTTCACCTGTTACCCCTAACATCTTAAGGAAGTATAGATGTATACGTTTAACCACAAAAATGACTATCATAAGAAAAATAGAGGCTGGTGAAAAACAAAGTCATTCCTGGATGCATTTACAACAGCTTTCAAGCAGTCTCTACAAGGTTCAGAATGTTCTAATTAACTTTTGCAAGGCTTATCTGATCTGATTTTCATTTCCCATGTACATATTGTTAAGTTTTGAATAAAAGGTTTGCTGAAATACGTCAGGAAATCAAAAATTATTCTTATTCTTTTCAATATTCTTATTCTTCTTCTTTCCATATTATTCCTACCTTTGGCATCACATTTTCTGTTAAAGAAATAATGCCAAGGAATATATCTACTTTGTTAACTGAGGTAAATCTATACCTAGTGGTGAAAGGAGAGCAGAGAGGGAGCCTAACTAATTCCACAGCCTGGAAACAGCTACCAAGAAGGCCCCCTCTTGTGTCCTCACTGGACAGGCCTATGACAATGGTGGGACCACTAGAAAGCCTTCCCCAGGAATTACAAAACTAGTAGAAGGTTGTCCTTCAGGTGGCATGGACTTAAACCATACAGGCCTACATAGGACACTCTGAATGGTACCCAGAAACAAACTGATAGCTGTTTCAATAAGGGATTTATATGCTGCCTGTAATCAATCCCAGTCAGCATTCTGGCTGCAGCTTTTTGGACTTGCTGTAACTTCTCAACAGTTTCCTAACAGTTTTGAAAGGTAGCCCCACATAACACGCGTTATAGTGATATAAATGAGTAGCAACTGAGGCATATGTCATCTCCAGCAATGGTCACAACTAGTGTACTTGTTTTAACTGTGCGAGTGCACTCCTGGCCCCTTGCAAAACCTGAGCATTCAGCTTCAAAGGCTGTGAACAGAAGTGCACGAACAGGAGATTTCAGGGGAATGTAACACCATCCAGCACAGGCTGAGTCCCTATATCTTGATCCATCTTTCAACAGACCAGAAGCATCTTTGTCTTGTCTGGATTAAGCTTCAGTTTTTTACCATCATCCAGTCTATCCCTGACAGAAGACATTAGTTTAGTCCCAAAGCTGTACGCCTGGAGACAGAAAGCGGAGATGCCAGCATATTCCAGGTAATCTCCTTCAGTGGTTTTCTTTATATGTTGAACAGCATGGGGGACAAAACCAAGCTTCAACAGATTCCAGAAGCAATTGGCAGGATGGCAAACAGGAATTGCTCAGCATCACTTTCTGAGTGTGACCCTCCAAGAAGGAACATGATCATAAAACAATGTCCTCAAGGAGGTGGCCCAGAAAGATAACATGGTCAAGAGTACTGAATGCTGCTGAGAAGTCAATCAAGCAACATATAATCTACTGACTGGTACTGTAATCCTACCTAATTCATTCACAGACACATTCATGTATTTTTCATATCCTGTGCAACTCTTGGTGTTGTCAATAGAATTATTCATGAAGGGTCATTAATATGATCTAATCTGATATTAAACACCAACACAGGAAAGAGATCATTTTTTGAAACAGACGAACTTTGTCCCTTCTATCTCCATATTGTGTTCACAGCCATTAGCTGCATCTGCTGTTAAACTGCTGCCCTGAATGTATTTAAAAGCCTTATGACTAATAATCCCAGAACACATACAGAAGTAGCTTGGCAATACCTGTACCACTGATGCAAATAATGCACAAATCATGTTAACTAAATGCGAGTGAGATAAACTAGACATAGCCATCTTCCTCAGTTTCTGCACAAATTGCCTCTACACAAACAGAGGTGTATTTGCTCATTTCTGCTACTTATAGATATCTCATTTGAAAATGCTCATTAGAGATACTAGAGTTCTGAACTACTTAACAGTAATCAAAGCATTTTGTGGGATTCAAATTCATGACATAAACTAGGATCTAGCTTGACTGTCCTAATTAACAAGTTTATGAAAGCATTTCTTAATAAAGTTTCAAAGTATTACTAAAAAGATTCTTAAGATGCTGCTTAAGAACATGTAACAATTTTTTAAAAAAGAGTATTTTGCTGATATTATCAGTAACTGAACAACTAAAGATAGTAACTCTAACAATGGTCATTTCCCAAGTCTGAGAGATTGCCAATAGCTATTCCTAACTATAGCTATTATTTCTTAAAGCAAAGCTGTGCTGCCTCCCACAAGATGATTCAGGCAAGAAATAGATCTGTTTCTTTATTCACTAAAATTAGTGAAGGATGAAAGGGTACAGTAATTACAGGAACTGAATATAAGTGAAAATACCAATGAAGTTCAAACAGAAGTTGAGTAAGTCTTCCTCTAAATAAATCATCAAATAAATCTTAGGTCCTTAAACTGAAAATCAAAGCAAGTGCTGCTTTTGCATGTATTCAGACAAAAAAAGGCTGAAGTCAACCCAGACCTATGGCTAGCAGATACATGAAGTGAACAGTGATCTTTTGGCAAACACCTCAAACATTTCCAAATTTCCTGAAATTCTAAGCAGATTATATAATCTTTTCCTGAATTCAAACATACTTTTTCTCCAAGAACATATATAGTAATCCCTCTTTATCCCCATACACAGGGGGATCTCTGTGGATACCTGAAACTGCAGACAGTATTCTAGCTTCACAGGGGCCACAGAAGAGACTTTATGCTACTACCGTCCCTGCAAAGCTAGAAATGGTTCTGGTGTCACTGGAAATAGCCCTCTAGCATTGGGAGGACCATAGAAAGTCTTCAAGCTATAGAATAGTGGAAAACCTCTCTATGGTCCTCGTGAAGCTAGAGGGCTACTTCCAGTGATACTAGAGCTGTCTCATGTACCATGAGCAGGTTGTGTGGGTGCTATCGCCCAGATGCCAGTATTTTTCATTTAATATTTTCAGACCATGAGTAACTGAAAGAGATACTATGGATAAGGGGAGATTGCTATATATGCTCAGAAGCATGATACAGGAAGTTCCTACAAGTGTGTAAATCTGTACCAATCGAACCAAGTACTGATCAGGAACTAAACACTGCCATTCTGCTCAGGCCTGAACTTGTGATTTTACAGTAATCCCCAGAGTTCTGGTCTAATGCTAAAGCTAAATTCCTGCATACAGCATTCCTGATACTACACATACAGTGTTTTTCTCCCAAAAGACATCTAAGTTTATAACTAGACTCCTTCTCTTTATAAGTTATTTTTAAATCTCAGGAGTTTCAACAACCTCTCTAACCTTCTTTAATGATGCAACACTTCTAGAAACATAACACTCTCCATGTCTTTTTTTACAATATGGGTGGACTTAAACTCTCAACTTACAATTGTTCAAACATGTACCACACATTCTAGGCACAGGAAACTAACCACCTGGAATATGGAGTATTTTCTGTTATCTCCCTATGAGGACACATTTGTTGTTAAAACTGCCTTTCCATCAAACTGTAATTTAACTAACACAGAATACAAAAGTTGAACTCCACAGACTATCCTTTAAAATATTTTAAAGCACAGAAATATTGTGCTGTATTACCTGTTTTAACTAGGGCACAGACAGGCAACTGCTTTGGACCAAAAAAACAATTCTTTCCCCTAGACATCACTGCTCTCTACAACCACCATCACCCAGCACATGCTGAAATCCTATATGGTGCTCTAGAGCATAAAGTTCTGCATGAAAAACTACACTACAATTGCATATTCAACATCCCCCCAGACTCAGCACTGAGCCACTGCAATGCCTCCCACATAGCCATTCTATGGCTGGTGGATGGTGTGGGGAGGGGCTGTTGGAGAAATGTCTGGTTATGTGCCTGTAGTCGGGTGTGAAATAATTACATCATCAACTGAGATCTGCTGGGGTCTTCCGGCAGGTTACTGTAGAGGTGTTTCGAGAGCTTTGGCAGACTAGCAGGGGGTTTAGGGACTGCAAAAGAGAGTTTCAGGGGCCACATATGTGTAAGGACAAATGGCAAGGACATTTCTTATGAGCTGACTGCAAATTCTATCACAAAAATATTATGATGAAAGTCACTATAATTGAATGATTTGAGGAGTAAGTACAATCAAAACAGTACTAGATTAATAAAAATACTTTTCAGTTAGGCTTCACCAGCTGTGCTCATGTTATTTTATACTCCTTTTAAAACCAACCTAACTGCAGCACAAGCCCACTTTGTTAGAAAAGAAGGAGCAGTCAGAGCTGTGAATACGTCAATCCACTTGCTCTAGCAGTTCTTTAAATCAGAGGTCAACTCAGAAGAAGCATGCAAAATCCTTTAAGCCTCAGTAAGGACCCTGGAATTCCACAAGGAGCGCAGCAATTAAAATTCCATACTTTTGCACCGAGTTCAACTACTTTACAGTCCAATCATCTGCATGTTTACTCTGAAATAAATTCTTTCTCTTAAGTATTTTTGTAAAAGTGTACCATACACTTTTTATTGTAAGAACCTAAAGATCCAAAATAAGCTCTCAATATACATATGAGAATACGAGAAAAAAAATTAAAAAATCAACACAGCACAGTACTGTGCAAAAATGTTTTCACACAATGTAAAAAAAGATCAAAAATAACTCAGAGGCCAATGAAAGAATACTGTTTAAAGTAAACAACAGAACACCATCAAGGATGGGGCACTTGAACTAAGAACAAAAGAGATAGTTTTGTCTTACATATGCAACACCCACAACACTTCTAATATCTTGGCCCTAAGCCTTTTTTAGTATTGTTTTAACGCTAAAAAGAATTCAGAAACCAACTGGAAGCCCCAGAGGCTGATGCAATGGCAAAATCTAAGTTAAAAAAGAGGTAGCTCCACTGCCAAACTTAGCACCCACTTCAGTTTCTGAACAACTCCAAATATGCTTAATTTAAAAGCCCTTAAAAATATTTAATCAGTTAACACTCCCCCCATAGCACAAGTTGATGTACTGAGGTCACCACAGTAGGTTAGCCATCTTACTACATGAAGAATGAGCCAGAAGGCTGGTATTAGCAGTACTAGCACTGAAGAAAACCTTATGGCTAGTTTTAAGATTAAGACCGAATGAAGGCTACAGAAATATTTTCTATTGTTATTACTACTGAAAGCATTCAGCATGGATGTCTCAGCAGAGGTGCAAGACCCAGCAGTATGAGCCACAGAGACCATGATGAAGTAACATTTTTCATATTTTAGTGTCCCAGAAATGTTGAGGCTCCATAGATATGGAGTTATGAAGGGAGAGGCCTCACAAAACTGTAAAAATAAGAGCCAACTAACTAAACAACATATTATGGTGATCAGGAAATGAGACAAAAAGGAAGAGTAGGCTGGAGGCTGAGTTCACATATAATACTTAAGATGTGAAGGCACATAAAAAAATGGAAAACTATCAAGAAACTCATTTTCTGAAGCCTTTTTTTTCTTGAAAAAAATGTATCATGGGATATTTCTTTTAGAATAATGAATAAAATGTTTAAGACAATGTATTCACATATTTACTACTCCAAATCATTTCTAAAAACTCTGTAAGAGAAAGACGTTTATGTAAGACTATGTACACTATCAGTTCAATACAATTCTTGGACTTGGTTTCTTTTTCACAGTTTTTTTTTTAAAGTAGAAATGAGTGTATTATATCTGCTTCACTCTATTAAGAACTAGTGGAGGCAAAATAATTTGCCTTACTTGCCCTGCTTTACTAATACTGATGTGGTTTCCTGTTTTATTGAGGGGGTTTTGCTGGTTCTTCAAACTGGCAAAACCAAACTACTCCCATAAACTACTGAGCTGGGTTTCTCTCCTCAGGTGCTATTCTGGTTGCCTAGCAACCTGCTTCCAGGCTGCATTGGCACTTCAGTTAGCCACATCCCCAGAACTCTGTCACATCAATGAAACTTGATTATTCTATTTTTAAGTAGTAGCAAATTTCATTTATACAAAAGTTTTGCTCAGACATTTGAAATTCATCATGTGTGGAGGGAGACTCTGTTTCCATATCACTCACTAGCACATCTCACAAATAAATGGACTCAATGGCTGTTGTGGTCTCTTCCAACTCTTATGATTCTAAATGTGGACCATGTCTGTAGAGATGTCTGTCAAATGCCATTGGTTACACCTGGACCAGAGTTCCAGGTCACGTGGATAATCAGAGAACACTTGGTACACTGTCCCCACTGCAGACACGCGTGCTACGTGCAGACAGAACGGAGGAGGGGATACAGCCCCTTTCCCTGTGTTCAAGCAAATAATACAGGTATTCAGGAAAGAAGACAAACAAAATTTGAAAATGGAGCAAGAGCAAACTGCTTCTCAGAATACTTAAAAAAACACAAATGGCACTGACCAGAAGAAAATAAAATTGGCTACAAAGCAACTTCAGCTTAAGACACAGTGTTACAAGTGTTAACTTGAGCAATAGTTTTACAGATTTCAGCACAAATCACTCAGCAGACTGATGCTGCCAAATGTACATATTTGGTATAGCTCCCTGTACCAAATGCTAGAGACATAATATAGGAAAGTCCCCAACTTCATGTTGTGCTTGTAGGTTCCCAACAAAATCTATTTTGAATCCTGGCAGAAACAAAATACTGGTACAGATAGAACCTGGAAACCGTTCTAGCAAAGCTCTAGGTTGTCTCTGGCGTAAACTAGACAAGGAGATGCAGTCAGTCTGACTTTCTAGTCAACTTTGCTGAATGAAATACATGTTTCTCAAGCTGTACATACTTCAAATGTACCTTAAATATGGATCAAAAAGTGCAAATGTGCAGCTACCTTTATGTTCTTAGAATCTAACACAATTTTTTTTTCATTGCAATACCAAAAAAGACCTTAGACCAGTGGTTCTTATCCTATGGTCTGCAGACACCTGAGGGCCTGTGATGTCTTCACAGAGGTCACAGCGATCCACAAAGGCTTGAAGAAATGTTATGAGCTTTTACAATTAAAATGGAAGCAGAGACAGACAGACAGACAAGACAAATGAGTAGATGGATGATCATACACTGATCCCAAAGCACAGGAGTCTTTTGCTAGCATTAGACATCATTTGTAAAAAAGTCATCACAATATTTAAAACCATTCAAAAGTTTTTTTTTTTTTGAGATATTTGATGCACTTTTAAATCTTCAGTAAAGTTCTGGTGGTCTATGGCAACAAAAGGTATTTAAAGGGGGCCCATGATAAAAGAAAGGTCAAGAATTGCTGCCTTCGACCATTTTCTGATTTCTAAAAGCAGTATTTTGTTGTACTCAGCATGTCTCATTTGAACATATGAAAACAGCTAACATGTTGGCTACTCACTCTTTGGTTAGAAGGGGGCATGACTTGAGTAGGAAGCGGGCCAAAGGAGTGTCTTGGTACATGAGTTCAGGAGGGCCAGTCGGGCTCTTCAGATTCAGGCAGCGGACTATAACATACAGAACAGCAGCTACAGCCGCCAACTTCACCCCATCAAACACTGCCGGCAGCTCAGGAGTTTCCATTAAGGGATTCATCTTGAAATCTGGAAAAGAAAAAAAAGCTCAGAAAACTATTTCCAGCAGCCAAAAAATCCTTAGAAAGCTGTGTAATAGCCTTTTATTAAGTACAGTGTGAGAAATGCCTTCAAATATAAATACTATTCATAAAAAGGTCAGTTCAGGGCAGACTCACACAGAACATACTATCTAGTTTAGCCTGAGAACCGTGTCTCCCTCCTCAAAAGATCTCTGGATCTTACACTACAGCACATAGATAAAGTTGTACAGGAGCTATCGTAGCAGACAACCACTACTATTGCACCTGGTATTCATTTTATACTTATACACTCAATTAAAGAAAAGAGACTCCAGCTAGCTACTGTATGACAAAACTAGCAATTAGCCTAGAGCTGTCTAAGATTCAGTATTTCATGCTGAATATTAATCTAAGCCAAACATTTCATGTCTACAAGTTATAAATCATCCCATCAATAATGCAGAATTGCTGATCTGAATGAAGTAGGGAAAAACAAATTATTCTAATGTACGTGTATGTGTAAGGCCAGCTAACTGCTGTGATATTCAAGAATGCTAAGTCTAGTTAAAGAAAGATACCAAATCAAGGAGGAACAGTGTTTAATATAAAAGCTTATTTTTCTAATCCCCACACAGGCACAGCATTACAGAAATCAGGAACCTTAATGACATGTCAGGAAAGATTCTTTAGAAGAAAATTAATCTTGCAAATAGCCTTGAGTCTTTTCACTGAACAGAGGTATACTATTATGTGAGAAGACTCTGCCATACTACTTACTAGTATGCCACATTTCATCAGTAATTATAAATTTCAATTAGTAACTGCAGTTCATATTTTAAGCCCTAAGCATTTTGAGCCTGATAATGTCTCCTGCCTGAAGACAGTGCTGGAAATGTGCTTAATAGAGAGATTAACATCAAGAGGTTGAACATTTTCACCTTGCTGGCCATCTTGCAACCTGAAGAAAGGGTAAAACAGTGGTAGAGAGAGGGAAGAGAGAAACCAAGGGTTCATTCGCAACTACCCAGTGACAACACTTTGATATCACTCTTACTACCATGACTCCATCTTATGGAAGCCTGGAACTTGTAGTTTTGTGAGGTATTTAGAATTCTCTGCCAGAAAGTTCTAGTGCCTCACCCAACTACAAATCCCAGGATTCTGTAGGATGCAGTCATGCCAGCTAATCTGGTACTGAAATGCTACAATTGTTCAGTATGAAAAAGATATGAGTCACATTAAACTATGAGCGTGCAAGAGGCCCGTAGAAGGCTTGTCCCTTATAACCTCCTCAAGTCAGAGCCAGGGAAGGGACTTGAAGATAAAATCCCAGTGACAGCTGAGAGGAAGATTGCCCCTAGACAGTGATATGGCAGCTGAACAACTGATTTCTGTTAAATTCTGAGAATACTATATTGCCTTCGTGGAATGGTGATGTATTTCAGAGTGTATTCTTATTTTGTGCCAGGGTTTATTCTCTCTGCTGTTTAAATTTAAAAATCAATTTACTTTCATTATTATTTGAGGTTGTGTGTGTGTGTGTGTGTGTGTATGTGTGTACCTTCCAGTTCCATGTCAGCTTATAGCAATCCCATGAATTTCATAGGTTTTGTTAGTCAAGGAACACTCAGTGGTGGTTTTGGCAGTTCCCTCCTCTGAAACAGAGCCTACAGCACCCAGTACTTATCAGTGGTCTCCCATACAAGTA
This sequence comes from Iguana delicatissima, assembly GCA_948472985.1. Classification (NCBI taxonomy): domain Eukaryota; kingdom Metazoa; phylum Chordata; class Lepidosauria; order Squamata; family Iguanidae; genus Iguana; species Iguana delicatissima. Next base: position 117,953 of record CAOKZL010002960.1, read on the forward strand.
CTAATGTAGCACAGACGACCCTCCTTGGATTGGGTGGCCATGCAGGGTTCAAGGTGTGAGATGTTGGAAGGCAAGAACCAAGCCAGTTCTGGTCTTTGAGGATGCAGTTTATTAAGCGAAGAAACAAAAAGAAAAATGAAAGGCACACAAGCATACATACACTCCGACTCTGTCGGAAAGGCAAAGCAGGCGACAGAGCAGGATTCTCTTTGTTCCAACAGACTATATAGGCTTTTCGTACGCAAATGGCAAAACAAGCTGCCAATCCATCAACCCACCATGCTGAAACAGGTAGGAGGAGGGCTATCCCACCTCGAATGCCAATTACTGAGGCACCCGTGGGCCAGGTGCATGATAGGCTTGTGGCCATATCTCATTATCTGCCTGAAACGGCAGTGAGCGGTCTCTAATCAGGCTTTGCTCTCCCCTCACTGTACCAGACGGCGTGGGGAGCAAAGCACCCATGGTTAACACTCCTTGGGTATTCTCACAGGACTGCAGCATATAGGACAGCCTGACCTAGCAATGCAACAGCATGAGCTAATCCCCCAAATATGTTCGTGTGAAAGCAGGCTGAACTGAAATGTGTGAGTGTGCAACACAGGGCTCACCCAGAGGGCCTTGGGCCCAACAAACTAACCAGGACTGACCCTACTTAACTTCAAAGGTCAGACAGGACCAGGGTATTTAGGGTATTTCTGCCCTTTTAATACTATCTAAAATGATATTTTTATTAACCATTTACCCACTGATACAATGTTTTTAATTGTTTCTTTGTTGCTTTTGAAATGTTACATTTATTGTTGCTGATTTGATACACTCTGGACATACAGAAAAGTTGCATACATACAGAAACCAAAACACAGTGCAAAACGATGAAGAAAATCTGCTTCAAATTATACTTTTTTGTCAACTTCACAAATTTAATTATTCTCGGTGTTTACACAATCCACTACATTACAAAGACATGTAGAAAACAAGTCTGTAGATAACTTCTCCATAGCTTCCAATTCTGGCTTCATCTGTCCTTCTGCAGGAAAAATGCTGCTAGGTTATGTACCAGAATAACAGCACTCTTCTGCTTGGACTGATCCCAAACAATTTCTAGGATGCTGAAAAACTCACAAACAACCCATTCAAAACACAATAAAACTCACCTGTGAGGTGTGCCACTTATTCTTAAATGCAGGAAACTCAGAAATCTTCTAAGCAAATCTTCTGTTCAAATCCAAGTTAGCCTGAAAAAATACAAATAGACAATACTACTTTACTGGCAGCAGTTACAGTCTAATAAAACAGAAGTCTTAGTACAGGGATTGCACGAAAACTATCTACGATACAAAAGGGTGGCTGCCTAAGGGCCACTTCACACAAATCAACCATACGGAGACTACCTGATATTGCACCCATACCATGGTATCTACATAGAAACAGCCATTTGTGTGTAGCAGTTAACTCACTGCAGATATCTGTGACCACTATATTTTGCCTGAAGATACTGCAAAACAATCTTCATGGCAAATTGTTACAGGAAAGAGCTCTATATGAAAATAGACAATATATGAAATGGTTGCAGATCCCTGTAGTTTCATATATTCAAAAGCGACTAAACTGTTGACATAAGCAGCACCACGATAACAGGTGCATGCAATCCCATACAATATTTATACTATTAAAATTAATACAGTAAGTCTGCCCATCTTGAAAAGAAGCTAACACTTTAAAAAGAACCTTTTAAGTATGAACTGTAGGAATCCATTTTAAGCAAATCAAGTCATGCAATGAAAAGACTTCCATGATTCAAACAGCAGTTATCCTGACCCAGCACGGACATTTTAGCTGAAATGGAAGTTAAGAGACAATGTTCACTGTTCAGAGATCTCATTCACTGTTAATACAAAACTAAGGTTCATTTTCTATAAAATGTCTCTCTGAAATAGCAGCTGCTACCTGTGAGCCAGGGTGGTATAGCAGTTTGAGCACTGGACTAGGATTCTAGAAACCAGGGTTCAAATCCCCCGTTCAGCCATAGAAACTCATTAAATGACCTTGGGCAAGTCACATTCTCTTAGCCTCAGAAGAAGGCAACAGCAAACCCCCTCTGAACATATCTTGCCAAGAAAACCCCAAGACGGGGATACCTTATGGTCACTATAACTGGAAACAGCAATCTGTGATAAATCTTTGCTGTGTGTAATCACAGGAGGGAGAGATCACAAAGTGAAAGATACATGGAGGAAGAACAGAGACTGTGCTAAAACAGTTGTTCTCAACCTTTCATATATTAAGACCTATCAACTGTGGTGCCAAAGAACCCAAGTCTCATACCTCTAGAAACATATATTTCATTTTCTCCAAGAAAGACATCCGCAGGTCTACAAGCATTCTGCTATAATATTTATGATTTAAAATTATAAGAATTGCAATACATTTTAAGGACTTTAAAATTGCAGTTGTATTGTTGGAGCAAATGCAAACAAAATTAATAATTTCATTAGTAGTTTAAAATTGTTATAAAATCCCTGCATCCCAGCAAGATTAATTCTGCATGCAATCTACATTATGTGTACTATTGGTTGAAAACTCCTACTCTAAGAATATAAAAACAGAAACAGAGAGATATTCAGTGTAAAATGTTTTATTTGCTACAAAGGAAATATACTGTTAAGCCCTCCAGGAATTCAGGCACCAGATCCTGCCTGATCTTGGAAGCTAACCAGGGTCAGCTCTGGTTAGTACTTGGATGGAAGACCACCAATGAATACCAGGTGCTATAGGCTATATTTCAGAGGAAAGGACTAGCAAAGCCAACTCTCAGTATTTCTTGCCTAAGAAAACCTGATGAAATTCACAGGGTCACCATGAGTCAATAGGCGAGTTGAAAGCACATACACATGCATGTATTATTAAACAAAGAGGGCTTTCAGTAGGCACTGATATAGTGCTAAAAATAAACTACATACAAGTATGGGTTACAAATAAAACAGGAAGCAGAAACTGAATGGATGAAGCAATTTTTAAAGATAAATATTAAAATTCACTAGCTATCAACTGTAGCCAGCATAGTATAGCGGTTTGAGGGCTAGACTATGAATCTGGAGATCAGGATTCAAATCCCTGCTTGGCCATGGAAACCCACTGTGTATCCTTGGGCAAATCATACTTTCTCAGCCTCGGAGGAACACCAGAAACCTCCTCTGAACAAATCTTGCTAAGAAAATCCCATAATAGATTTTCCTTAGGGTTGTCACAAGCCAGAATTGACTTGAAGGTACAAAACAACAACAAGAAGCTATCAACTTATGAATGCATTTGACAATGTAAACTTTATCTGCCAAGGAGAACTACAGAATTCCACAATCCCATTACCAAGTTTTTTGGAAAGCACAGCGTAATTTGAAACTCACAGTACATTTTGATGACACTCTTTCTACCTGGCTTTGTAATAACCATACACTTAAACCTTTTTTTCTTATTCTATACAAAAACCACAGACAACCACCTCTTAAATTTTGTACAACACAATCTCATGAAAAGTTCTGAACAACTTGAAAGTCTGCTCATTTTTATGGCATTTTAATGAACAATGGCACCCTTCCATTCATATCCTCCAGTCCAGTGACTCAGATTCTGGTGTCATATTTACTATCAGCCTTACTCTCCCACTGCTGTCAAAGAGCATCAATCCAAAGACTGGGAGTGGCGGGAATAATATTCTCCAAGACATCCTGTCAACCCTTTTATCAGTCTGTACCCTCAAGATGCTATTTTGTTCTGTATCATGTTGAGGAAGTTGACATGTATTAACTACAGTCCACCTTCCACATTTGGGGGACTTGGGGTGCAGAACCCAAACGAAAATATAAAAATTGTGAATAAGATTTTAAAAGCCCTTTCCACTCCTAGGGCTAACCAGCCCCAGCAGTGCTGGTGGCCAATCCAGTTCCTGAATGCCCTAATTCCCGCTCCTCCTCCTCTGTCTCCTATCCTCCAAAAGCGCCTCTTCTGCCTTCTCTTACTTCCCACTGTATGATCCACCTCTAAGCCCTTTCCCATCTTTTTGCCTTTCTCCTCCTCCAACAGCACCTCTTCTGCCTTCATTTACTTTCCAACCTGTGACCCACCTTCCATCTTTTCCCCTTTCCCCGCTCCACCAGCACTACTTCCTCTACCTTCTTGCTCTCCACTCAATGATCTACCTTTAAGCCCCATTTCCCATATTTCCCCCTTTCTTGTTGTCCAGCACTATGTCCTCTGTCTTTTCTTACTTCCTACTCCACCATCCACATCTAAGCCTCTTCCCATCTTTTCTCTCTTCATCCCAATGACTCTTTTGCCTTCTCTTACAATCCACCCTTAAGTCCCACTTTCCATCTTTTCCCCTTCTCATCATCTTAAAGTACCTCTTCTGCCTTCCCTTACTTGCCACAGCAAGATCCACCTGTGAGCCACACTTCCCATCTTCTCCCTTATCTCCTCCAACAGCACCTCTTCTGCCTTGTCTTACCGGGTGTGTCAGAGAGAGAGGAAGCAGAAGGAGCTACCAACTCAAGAATAATCAAATTCACAAAAGGGAAACTAAAGAAGAGGGTGTAACAGCAGCTAGTGGTGGGAGTGGGATTGAGGTCAATACTTTTTAAAAAACAATGCTGAGTTTTAAAAGTATAACTGCAAAAAAGAAAAGAGTAAGAGGGAAAAAAAGAAATACATAGTATGTAGAATATGAACATGGAGTAGGCATATACGTTAATATAAACTGACAATATTTCCAAAAGTGTATTTTCTTGAAGCTGACATCTACAAAATGCATGTTCACGCATGGGTGAGATCATGCAAGAGAACAATGACTCACATACAAGAGGAGTTATTGTGAATGCTACCATCAATAGTCAGACTATAACCATTTCACATCTTAGAGAATACAGTGCCTTCAGAGAGAGGGTTCCTAAGATTACCAATCCAAAGACACTATTCTATTCCATCTCTTATTCCCTAATAGAGTTTTAGAGTCAAAACTGAGAGAAAGCATAGTAAGGAAACACAGGAGGGTTACAAATGGAAGTAAATACCATACAAAGCCCCCCTTCAAAGTATTTCCTAATGAAAACACTGAGGTATATCATACTGCGATGTGTCCAGACAAACATCCTGGTTTAGATAAATTTCAATATCACAAGTGTCAGATTATTTAAACAAGACAAATACACTAGACAAGCATATTAATTTCTGGCTGTTTTACTAAAAAAGAAGGAAGGAAGGAAGGAAGGAAGGGGAAAAAAACAAGCAAAAATCTAAAACCCAGCACTGCCATGGCATGGTTGCATCACCAGAAGATACTGCAGCTGCCTTAAATACTGTTGGTATATGCCTTCAAGATGAATCCAACTTATGGCAATTCTGTCATAGGGCTTTGGCAGAATTTACTTAGAGGACGTTTCCCACTGGGTTCCTCAAAGAGAATGACTTTTTGATTGTGGGATGTGAAGGGAAGTATGTTTAACACAGTTACCATCTGACCAAATACGATAAAGATGATGAATTACTAATGGCAACAGTTTTAAAATTAATTAGCTGTATTCTAATAGAAGGTATTGACTGAATGATTGGCATTGATCCTTTGAGGCTGTTCATGATTCTTTAAGGTTATTTCACTGCAGCTAAGTAAGATTTTCCCTTTTCTTAGGAGGGAAAGGTTACTATTTTCTCTGTCTGTGAGATTTTACTAAGGCAGTAACCGCATTCCAGATGGAAGTTTCCAAGTGTTTGTAATTATTTGTGTCAAACTATTTTGTTCAATCGTTTTTGTTGTTGTGGGCCTTCTATTTAGCCTTCCTGCTCCCTCTACTTTTCCGTATATTATCTTCCCCTTATATTGTTGTAATGTATGTGTTATAAGATCTGTTCTAGTGTCCCACGTTGATTTGTATACATGTCTTTGTTAATAAAAATATATTAAAAAAAAAAGAGCATGACTTGCCCAAGGTCATTCAGTGGGTTTCCATAGCTAAGTAGAGATTCAGATTCTGGCCTCCCAGAGTCCTAATCCAACACTCAAAAACACACTGGCTCCTGAACATGCCTGAATATATAAGTTTCACAGTTTTATTTATCCAAGTTCTTTAATTTGTATCTTACAACAGGTGACACAGATGTTGAAATATTTAATGCCTATGGTATTTCAACTGACAATATCTAACACTAGCTCTATTCCGTTTGTGTTGCATCCTACAACACAAACCAGCAGAGATCACACTATCCATCTGATTGGTTTGATAATATATCATATAACATAAAAGTTTTACAACTGCATATGGAATGACTATGATTTCCAATTCTATGAGGTGGAAGAATGAAACTCAGAAAAGGTGTCACATTCAACACCGTATTTCAAATGGAAGTGCCTACCGTAGATGGTCACATAGAAGTACTGTAGCTGTAACACCTTTTTCCCCCAAGGCTGATTCAGCAGTGCTACTGTTGCTACTGAAGTACTCACACTTGGATTATTATCTTACAAAGAGGCATATCCTAACAAAAAGCTTATTGTTGTTATCTGGCTCGCACAGTCACACCAAATAATTAATTTAAGAGCATCTAACAATTCACCGTACAGGGACACACGTGGATGTCAACAGGTTAATTTTAAAATGCACTTCCCGTCAACATTTTCTTCAGAACAAGATGGAAAAGATTTTTCAGATTAAAGCATTCTTAACTCAAGAATTTGTTTTATACAAAAAAATGAATTGAACTCACAAAACTCACTCCTCGTTACCCCATTTTTTTCATTTTGGCAGTACAGGGATGGGGGGTGAGAGGGAAGAGTAGCTAGTATCAGTGCTATAGTTAAATAGTAGGAAGCCAGAAATCCTTGTTAATGTTCCGCAAATCACCCAGGGATCTCTTAGATTTGATTTCTGCCCATCCATGGTTTAATCTGCACATCACAGTACCAAGAGCTGTTTTGATGATCATCAGCCTTCATTCTATACAAGATTCTTTTCAGGACTACATAGCATTCTAAGAAGGTTACCTCTGACAGACAAACATTCATTCCTAAACATGTTATGCAATCTGGACAATTATATGATCTGCATTGCTCTTTTGCTTACGGAACAGGAAGCTGAAATGCATCACCATACAATTAAAATACAAAGTCTATTAGTCATAAGTCAGAATAGATCACCATTAATGCAGCCAAATAATTACCTCAATTTAATTTCTTATTTTACACTTTTTACTGTTACCGATTCTTAGTACTGGTTCATTCACAACTTTAAATACAACTTTAGAATATAAGCTTTAGAGGATAAAGTTCCTGTAACTTCTCTCAGCCATCTTGAAGTTTCAACATTTTTTTTGTTTTTACATCTTCACATCATGTTTCCATGTTATTTCTTCTGTACAGTGCCACAGTAATTTAAAATTACATATTCTGCATGATGAGAAGAAAAAAATGAAAGAATGCTAGAAATCAAGCTGAGATAGTTATGTTAACCTGACTAACACCTCTCCAAACACATACCTCCTACTTGAAATAAAACTGACATTTATGCACAGCCAACATGTTCTAAGTACAATAATGAGCTGTTTCAAATTCAGTTATAGAAGTAGCTTATTTATGCTAAATGGAAAAGTCCTTTGTCATTCAATTACCAAGTCAAGTATGTACCTAATCCTTAACAAATCTTTAATATGACCATATATATATGCATGTGTGCGTCCGCACACACATACACACACACAAATCTTAAGAACTCCACACAATTCTTCTAGAGTCCTTAGATTATCTTATCAGACTCTCTAAGATGTGAAAGAATTCTGCTCTGTAATTCTTTCCCATTAAATGCATGGGATGGGGGGGTGATCTTTATTAAGGCAAACTTGACCCTTCTCTTGAGCATGCAAGACTGTTTTAATAGTTAACCATAATACAATTAAGGGAGAAAAAAGAATACTGTACTTAAAATAAAAGTGGTAGACAGAGAGTAACAAAGGAAGACCACCACTTAACAAATGTACCCATAAAGTAAAGTTTCTGATAGGGTGTTAAAAGCAATTTTTGATGCTCAGTATATATGAACTTGGCTAAAGAGAATAAGAAACTACAGCTAGATTCTCTACAAAACAATCTTTAAACCGTCTTCTAACACAGAAAAACTATTGTCATTCTATCCTTGATACAGTAAATCCAACCACTGCTTAGAAACCAGTATCTAATGCAGGACAAACCTCCTATACCAAAAAAAAAAGTCTTTCTTGATCTAATATTTAGTTAAAATCCTCTTTCTTGCAATTTGAATCCACTGGCTTGTGTACTACCATATGAAGTGACAAAGTACAAATGGGACGCATCACCCGTAACAGCCTTTCAATTATTTACATATCAATTCTTACTTGTTTTATTAAAATTTCTAGGCTCCATTTATCATTTTTTCAGTATCTCTTTTCCAGCTACAGAAGCAGTGGAAAGGAGAAGAGAAAGCTTCACATATTCAAGGGAAAAGACAGCAAGCCTTGTTGTCGCTGTTGTGTCCTTTCAAGTCATTTCTGACTTACGGCGATCCTAAGGTGAGCCTGTCTGGAGGCTTTTTTGACAGAATTTCATACAATCATAGAATCACAGAGTTGGAAGAGCCCACAACGGCCACTGCGTCCAAACCTCTGCCATGCAGGAACACATACTCATTTGCTTAGAAGGGGGTTGCCCTTGCCCTCTTTTGAGAGTATGAATTGTCCAAGGTCACCCAGTGGACTTCCATGGCCAAGTAGGGATTCAAACTCTTGTCTCCCAATGTTGTAGTCCAATTACTCAAACCACTACACCATAATGGCTCTCAAGCCTAGTGCCATCCACAAGAAAAAGTGGGCCAGAACAAATAAATTCCCCCAAAATTAGAGAAAGGATGCTGAGAGGTCAAATACTGTTTTCAGCTTAGGCAGGAGGGCAAAATAAGAAAAATGGACCAACTGAAGAAGGTCCTCCACAGTCCATAAACATTTTACAATAAAAGAAGAAATCTGAAACCAGATAAGCTACAAAGAAGCTCACAACTGATGTAATAAAGAGAACAGCGATTAGGAGGACAGTAGATGAGGCAAAGTCTGGCAACTAAAGTACAAAAACAACAGCAAACAGAAGGCAAAGAAGTAGCCCATCATGATTTGGCAAACCACAGATTAACTGTTAGGGCTATCTGCAATATTAAAAGATTAACCATATGAAATGCTCTTTAAAATGACTTTTTTGAAAATTTATTTTGAATACCTTCAAGGGCTGGCCTTACTCTCACTTATACCCCTTAATCCTAATTCCTGGAGCAAGGTGCTACTGCTTCATACCCTTGCTTGTGGGTTTCCACAAGGCTGATTATTATGGACCTTTAATCTGGTCCAGGAGGGCTCTTTTTACAGCCCTATGGCACTGGAGGAAGGAAAAGATATTGACATTTCCCCAATTGTAACCCCATTATTTTAATGTGTGGGAGGGAGCACATCGAGAACGGCATCATTCTGCAGGTTAGGTCGTTTTAGTACCGGTGATTTGATATTTATAGCTTAATTTACTACTAAAATAACACTTAATAAGGTGGAATACTGGGTAAAAAATATGGAGAGACATGAAAAGCACTCATCAGATATTATGGTACTGTCTCTTGCACTTCCCTTCTCCCCGTGCATGACAAACATTAATACATATATAAAATAAATATAGGCATATATGGATATCAATATGTGACAGCTGTCACATTTTATGAGTGCTTTTCATGCCTCCCCACTGCCTTCCCTCACTGTTAATATCCCAACTTTATAAAGACAGATATACACAGATACATAGAGATGTAGTGAGCAAAACATTTTGCCTCCCACTTTCTTTAGTTGCTAAAAATGCTAGAAGATGGAACTTTTATCATCTTTAACAACTGAAGGCAGATGCCACAACGTTTTGCTCGTTTTTTATATTTTTTTTTAGTTTTGTTTGTTCCTCCTTCCAAATATATGTGTGTGTGTGTGTGTGTGTATAAATACGTATTTGGAGTAATTAACTGAATCCTTCAGGGATCCAGAACAACCTTGAGAGAAGTATTGCTGGTTTGCCTTTTAATCTCTCTCTCCCTCACACGCCCATACATAAAATATAATAAAAATAAAATGGCGGGTGGGGGCGGGAGGGAACTATAAAGGGAAGGAGAAAAATGTTGGCAGTTCGAAGAAATTAGCCTGGCATCTCCCTCCTCTCTTCACAGGATGGCTAAGCAACTGACCCTGATGGCGAGAGGTGAAATAAATGGGACAGAAGGACTGAAAGGGGCGAAGGACACAAAACTGCTTCCTCACGTTACCATTAGTGCAGGGAGGGGGGGGGCAGCGGAACTCCGTGGAGGAGGATGGCCATGTCCGCACTAGGCTGTTACAGCGCTGTCATTCACAGTCTAGTGCGGACACGGCCTAAGCCTCCCTTCTCCTTGTATTCCGCTTCTCCCCGGGACGCCCGCGTCCACCCCGCTTGAGAAGGCCGGGGGGCTCCCGGACAGGCCAAGTCCTCCTTGCCGGTGCCGGGGAGTGGGGGGGGCAGAAAATCCCCGGATGTTCGGGGAGAGGCGATTACCTCAAGCCTCGTCTCCCCTGAGGCGCCGGAGCGCCCCCTTCTCGCCCTCTTCCCCTGAGCCCCGGCCCGCTTTTTCCCCTCACCTGCGCAGGCCCAACCCGGGCACTCCCGCCGGCTCCTTCTTTGACAGCGACGCCCATGGAGATGTACCGCCACAGACCGCGCTCGCGCACCCCGTTCGGCCGCCGACTGCCCCTCCGCCTTGCTCTGCCCGCGCCTTTGTCATTCCATTGGCGCCTCAACCTGTCACTCTTCCCGTCAACCGACGCCAGATTCGCGATTGGACGTCTGGTTCGCATCCAACTGGGGGAGGGGCGAAAGACTCTGCCCCCCCCGCGGCAGCCGTCCGGCCAAAAAGAAAAAGAGCTCTGGTGAACTATTGGCTCCTTATGACGCAGTTGGGCGGGGGTGCAATGCGCCATTGGTTCGGGGGAGTGTCACTCAGGATTGGACGCGGCCCCGAGTCGTGTCTGTGCTGCGCTGAAGAAAGGGTGGGAGGGGATTTCCGAAGGGAGGGAAGAGAAGGGGGGTGGAGAGGATTGTTGGGGCGTCGTCACGTGGGGTTGCGGGTGTTCTCTCAGAGCCGTTCCTCGCGCCGTGTTTATTTCCCTTCCTCCTCCAGGGGAAAAGGCTGAAGCGCTGTTTTGGCGCCTCGGGCGCTTTCCGCGCTAGACCGTTCTAGTGCGATTATTCCACTTTCGACATCCTATGGAATCTTGAGGTCCCTAAACTGCATACCCCAGGAATTCCATAGGATGTTGAAAGTGGAATAATCGCGCTAGAACAGTCTAGGGCGGAAAGGGCCCCAGTTCTCTCACCGAGGGGGATGGGGATTGCGAGACTTCCTGAGGAGAAATGGGTTGTGACACCTCACAGTAAAAGCAAACACTTTTCAAAGGAAGGAAACGGGGGAAGGTGACAGGAACCTCACCCACGTGTAAAATTGTTTGCTGTTCTGGGAGTGCACGTGCCCTCCAGTCGCCTGGTCGACTTAGGGCGATCCCATGCATTCCACAGGTTTTTCTGAGGGTGGGAATGCTCAAGAGCAGGGGTGTCAAACTCATTTCCGCACTACACTCTTATAGTGCAATTACTCCACTTTCAACCTCCTATCGAATCCTGGGGTTTGCAGTTTAGAGAGGGGTCCCTAAACTGTGAACCCCAGGATTCCATAGGAGGTTGAAAGTGGAATTATAGCGCTATAACAGTCTAGTGCAGAAATGGCCCCAGTCAGATAAACCTGTTTTTCAAGAGCGTATCTGATCAGCTCATCTTCCTTGCTTTCAAAGCTATACAAAGCCAGTGTGGTGCAGCAATCAGAGCGTGGGGCAGGGACTTGGTCTGGGGAAAAGTTCCCACAGGACCATTATGTTCACTGGCTGACGTTGAGACATGCCACTTAATGTTGAGACATGCCACTTCCTTTAAACCTGACCTTACTCACCGGGTTGTTATGCGGTAAAGTCGGGGAAAGCAGAGTCGCATACTATCCTTAACCTATGGGAGGGTGGGCAGAAGGTAAATACAGTAAACACGGAAAGAATGGGGTGTTCTGTTTTCTGCGGTATGTTGAGAATAACTGGTTAGATTTCTTCTGCATGTGTCCAGACACATCACTCCAGTCCTGAATTATTGTTATGTCATCCCGGTCATGTGGGAGTCAGGCCTTTAGGCTGACTCTGGGATTATTATTAGTACGTGAGCCTGAGAGCCTGTCTGAGGTGCATCTTTTCACTTAGGGCTATGTGATTCTGCATCGCATAATTATGAGGTCTTTGGGTTTCATGATCTGTAGCCTAAGATTACACTCTGGAAAGTGCTCTCCCTCCTCTCTCTCGTAAGTAGTTTTCTGCAGTGTCCGGAGGGAGGGCGGACCTCCACAGATCCTTCTGTGAAGCCACAGGAGTCATCCTGCCAGGTCTCTCTAAGTCCATTTGCTCAGTCCTCGCACATGGCAGCTCATGTGTTTATGAAACAGCTCTTGTCCAATAGTGTTCAAGTCTCCTCCCTTGTGTGCTAAATCTGCCTGTGAGCTGCCCTGAGAGGCTGGTCCTAACAGCACGAGCGAGTCCCTTGTCATTATTCCTCCCAGTGTGCAAACTCGTGCGGCATGCAGAACACTTCCAGTGAAGGCAGCTGCGCCGAGCTGACTGGCAATGAGATTAGAGAGCCGCCCTTCCCATTCCTGTTCCAGTACAAATACAGTGCTGTGGGCTACCACAAACAGCTGCCCCTGCTCCTCCGCCTTTAAACTTTACTTTTCCACGTCACATTCCATATTATTAGTCAGACTCTAAAAAAAAAAATGGACACACATCAAAGCAAAGAGTGTTTTGGAAGGTCAGAGCACGTCGAGATAGAAGGTTTGCCCTTGTTTAGTACAGTTGTGCTGACCTGCAATTCACTCACTGGCAATCACACAACCCTCTCATTTCAACCCTCCCCCCACCAAACGACTATGCCTTTGAATTTACTTCTCTCATTGATACTATATTCATAACTAGGTAGCGTTTCAACATGCAATGCCTTTCACCGTAACAAATGGAAACACAGTCTTAAGAGTCAGAATTATTTTTTTTCCTGAAAGTAAAATGGAAGCAGAGATGAAAGAAAGAACTTGCCATCCTTTTTACACAGAAAATGTGGGAGCCGTGTTGCTTAAATGATGAGTAGCGCAATGTAAAATATGTGCTATTTATGATATAAGCCCACAGCTGGAAGCATTGGCTGGGCTCCGTCTTCTCCATTCACTTTGCAAGCCTTGGGAAAACGGCACGAATACCACCCAATAGGAAATAGCCTGTCGGCTGGCAGAAGCGGGACTCTTTGCATGGGCTACAGCTTCGCTCTGATCCACCCTTGTATAAGAGTTGTCAGTTCAGGGTCATCCCAGGCCCTGAGGTTTCTCAACCAAAACCTGAGACCTAGGGAACAGGCCATGGATGATGTCATTAAGTGCTAAAGCATTAAGCAGCAAACGCAGATGCTCACAGCTTGTCATTCAAACACACACAAAACATATTTTCTCGTTTGGAAATTAATTAGCGAAAGGATTGTTGATCAAAATGAAAGATGGGGAAATTATTCCTTCTCATCTACCTAGGGAGATGGGATAAGGAACATTTAATCTAGCCTGCTTGCTTCTAGCCAGAAGGCAGATGCAGAACAGGGAATAAACTCTGGCACCACACTGACTGAGAGGGAAAGAGGAAGCTAACTAAATAAACACAAAGAACATTTGGACAGTCCATGTAAATTACAGCAACAAATCAAGGAAGCCATGCAAATTGGCACAAGGTGCTGTTCTGCTAAGCGAGCTGGAAATTTGCACCTGGCCCTTTTCTCCTGCCCAGAGACAAGTTCACCAAAACTGGAAAATTGTACCCTCCTCTCCTGCCTAGAAATGACCCGTGAAAACTGAACACACAGGCACAGGTCCTGAGATCCATCAACCCTACCTGTACCATAAAAAGGGGCTCCTGGTGCACTCACACTGAGCTTCAAAGCAGCTTTCTACCCATACTTTCTCAGAATGGTCATTTGCTCAACTGAACTGCCTATGGGCTATGGTTTGCATATCTTCACACCATCCTCTGTTTGGCAGGAACAGTACTGATTAATCCTTTGGCGTCCTACTTTCCAGCTCCTTTGATAATGTCTCAGTTTTGCTCTTCTCCTCCCACTTTCCCCTTTTGTCCTTAGATTACTTGATTTGGTGCAAAGTTCAAAGTGCAAAAGTAGCCTGTATTCAATGAATTCAGCAGGGGGAGAATCCTGACCTTTCCTGTAGGCTTAGGCAAAAGCAAATGGCTGCTTGTGTGTTGTTCCTCACTCATAACTTTTGCCATCTTGACCATACTCTGATGGTGTGTCTTCAACTGTAAAATGTTGGAAGATATGGTTTTGTTTGGCATGTGTTACATATTTTGGATGGCTGTAGTGCTTTACTAGAGTATGTTAAATGTTTTGTTCTTGAACTGTCTCAGTTTGGGCGTGGGAACTGATTCTACTTTAGGTGAGCCTGGTTGCTTGTCATGTGCAGTTCATGGATCCCCTTAAAGGACATTGGAGATATAGGCAGTGATTTATTTAAGTCTTTTATTTGAAGTCTCAAGTATCTGCCTTCAAGTCGAGTCTCAAGTGCTTGCAAGATACTTTCAAATCATGTGTGAAGTCAAGTCTCAACTCTGGGAGCCAATTTTATACTCCGATCTATATTCCAGAATTTCTGGACAGAGTCGAATAAAGTCAGTTTTAACAACTTAAGTAGAGTCAACCCTCTATATTTGTGATTTTGCCATTTATAGCTTCAGAGGTGGGGAACAGGATCTGTCAGCGCAGGCCGAGGTCAAGCAGGAGCCGGTCCGGTGTTGGTCACAAGCAGCGTTTATTACAGTCTATAACAGAGGCGCTGCAGTACACCAGCAATTTGAACTAAGGTTTGCCTTGACAGCAGGCGTCAACAGAAAATAACGGCGGGTTGCCTCACCCGAAACACAAAGTGGTTACTTCACCTTAATGCGGGGGAGGGTCTTGGAAGAGCCGGGCAGCAGGACACAGACGCGGGCCGGACTGGAACAGGGCACGGGCGACAGACGCGCGGAAAGCCGACGATTGTTGCTCCATGCCTCTCCCAGCCCCGCGTCTGCCTAAAAAGGCCTCTAAGCCGGGCAGCGGCCAATCCGGCCCGAGCACGCGGCTGGGCTCGCGGCTGGGCTCACAGCTGTGCTACAGCTGGGAGCTCCCCGCCCCCAGGTGTTTCTCCTGTAGCCGCCGGGATCGGCGGCTGGCCTCCTTGAGCCGCCGCCGCCGCCGGAACGTCGGCAGCAGGGCGGCGGCCTCAGCCTCTTCCGAGGCAGCCTCGTGAGTAGGCGGTGCCCCGGGATCAGGCCCGGGGCCCGCCTCCTCCAGCGGGTCTCTGCCTGCCACGCCCAGTGGCACGGGAGCTGGGCCGGCGGCCTCCGCAATGCTGGGACGATCCTCGGCGGCGGCGGCCTCCATCACGCCGGGGAGACCCCCGCAGGGATCGGCGTCCGCCACGGCGTCCCGGCGGTCCCCCCGGCGGCGGAGCCCTCCGCGGCGGCTGCGCAGCCCCCGTCATCGACTGTGGCCTCCGGAGGGCCCGGACCCGCCTCCTCCTCCTCGGAGGTAACCGCGGCGTCGGCCTCCGCGGCATCTGCTGGCGCGGCCACACCCGAGGCCCTGACAGGATCCTTCTTACTCCCCCTTTCCAAAGCTCAAGGCTTTTGTGTCAATGGGCATAAAAGGGTCTGCAGCTTTGGAAGTGGGGAATAGGATCCTTCTTACTACTCATTACCAAAGCTCCAAAAGCTTTAGAGGGAAGGATTCTTCCACTTCATTACCTAACATATTTACTGTTCCTCTCTGAGATACTTGCCCCATGCTCTGGAACTGAGTCTTGCCTTCTGCTCTTAGGAAAAGTTTTAGAAAACTCCTCCTATATGCAGCAGGGCAGACTGCTGAAAGAGCCCTCAACCCTGCCTGAAGCCCATTGCCTAACCCATTTATTGTTCCCCTCTGAGAAAGACACTCAGACTTTAGGCTTGAGACAGTTCATAATGTGACCAGTAGGCAAAAAGAGAGGGAAGCATTTATCAAAGTCATAAAGTTTCTGGATGAATGTGTTATGTTACTGAACCAATGGCAGCAAGTCAGTCACTAAAAATATACAAGTCACAAGTCAAGTCAGCTCAGTGCATATTTATTGTCGAGTCAAGTCCAAGTCGAGTCACTGAAGGGACTTAAGTCTGACGTGAGTTCAAGTCAATTGACTCAAGTCTACATCAGTGGATATAGGCACCTAGGGTCACATCTACTGGGGGAAGGGGTTGCTTCTCTGTGCCTTGCTCCAAAATAGCAGGACAACCACAAGTGGCTTTTGCCCATGTGGAATCCCACATCAGTCATTCCATGTCTATCCAACAGACAAGCTGCATCACTTGGCAAATGGGTTGGCCAGTGTTTAGATACAGCCCATTCCAGGCCAGGCCTCTTCAACTGTAACCAATAAAACTGTGGCATCTTTACAATTCCAGCAAAAGATGTTTAATCTGGCAAAGTGGAACCCAACACTTTTACCACTGGGCCCACAAGTAAGTTGCACTGATATCAGTAGGAGTTAACTCTACAATCCCACCCCCACCCCCACCACTATGCAACTATGCTTAAAAAAACCTGTGGCTTGAACATTTTACTCCATCAATGCATCTGGAAAAATGGACTGAAATTCACAAAAGCTCATACTAAAGTCTAAAGCAGTTAGTCTTTCTGGTACTACAAAACTGCTCCCTGACCTCGTTTTTGTTGTTTTCGTGTGCCTTGAAGTAATTTCTGACTTATGGCCAGAATGATGCACCCAAGGTCACCCACAGAGTTTCCATGGCTGAGCAGGGAATTGAATCCTGGCTTCCAGGGTCATAGTCTCATGCTCAAACCACTATACCATGCCGGCTCTTTTTCTCCTTAATCTAAAACAGACTGACACAATTATGTCTTTGAAAACTCACTGGTAAATACTTACAAGATTGCAGCTGAATTTTAGCTAAAATATTGGAGGGGAAAATCTTCCCAGTGATGAGATCAAGACCTCTACAGAGGGAGAAAGAAAAATGGGAAAGCAGCTGGGCATCTTGATCTAGCTCGTGCTTCTGCATTTTGACCTCTAGTCCTTCCTTTCTGTTAGCTATTTTTGGATAAAGCAATGCATCTTGACTTTTAAAGAACATTTCCATGACATGCATCAGGAATTTCTATGCTAAACATTTGGGCAGTGACTCAAAATTCTTCATACTCAGTAGCTTACTATAATTGATTGTGCTATCTTTTATAAAAAGATGCAGTACTTATCAAGCACTAAGGAAAGTCGTTATTAGAGGTAATGAAAGGTGTTCATGATAAATCAGAAGCAGTGGCTGCGCTTAATGTTTTCTGTTCTCATCACAGATGAAGACTGAGAAGGAGAGGGATTGGGGAGGGGGGAATGAAGAAATTTTTGAAATCCCATCTCTGTCTACAGCCTTTGGGCCCTTTTTTATCCACTAGTAAAATGAAGTCTTCAGTGGTCCAATCTTCTCAGATATTTGACTGTTCGAGAGTGATGGCTCTGTAATAATAATATCCAGGTAGATGGCCATTTTAGTCAGTTGCAGCAGACCTGCTGGTGGCACTTGTGAGTTTAACACATTTATTATGACACAAACTTTCTTTGACTACAGTTTATTTAATCATCCATGAAGTGTTATCCTGTACCTGGCAGGTATATATACATGTGGTGATGTGGATTTGTAAACAGTGAGAACAGAAGGGATTAAAATGACAAAATATATATTGTGATAATTACCTTACTAATAGTTGTTAGATGATTACACAAACATCCTGGCACTGCCACATTGCACTGATAATTGGTCCTGATGCTATCTCATCGCATTTAAATCTATCCTTTAAACACAGGAGCTCATGGCTGAGTATATGGGCTTTTAAAAATTTTATTCTCACAACAATCCTGCAAGATAGGTAAGGCATAGAAACCTTATTATTATTTCCTTAACATTCACGGGCATGAGGTTGATATATATATACTTTATTATGAGTGTGAAAGGTGGCACTTGGATGATTCAACATGACAACCCCTTAGTATATCTTGGACTCACATTTACTTGCAGAACAGTTGAGTCATGTTCTTTCTGCTGTCTCTACATAACAGTGCAATAAGGCAACAGAAATCCTCCCACTTACTTCAGATGGTCCTCTTGGCGTCAAGAGAAATCTTCCAAAATGCCTTGAGGGTCAGATGTAAATATTTATTCCATTTGCTACATTAGTCCAAATTACAGCTGGTAGTTGTAGTTAACAGATACTGAAAAAAAGAGAGAGAGATAAGTTGAAGTCTGCTTCTATATTGAAATAGCATGACTGTTGGGCACAGAAACCCTATGCCAATACAGATATGGAAACCCCACATCTCTAATCTGTTAGCTGTACAGTACAGTACCCATCTTTATTGAACAAGTCTTCAGACTGTTTCAAACAGCAATAACAGCAGCAGAAAGGCACATTGATAATTGCTAAAATTATAAAATACAAAATAATATATACATTTAAAATAACAATGTTTTCAAATTAAAAAAGAGACCAGCCCCTCAAAGTCATCAGTAAAACCCCTCTAATAGTAAAAATATCACATGAGACAACTAGGCGGACTCTTATCTGCTTCTCGCTTCCTCAGTTTCGCTGCTTTGACTGCAAAAAGGGCAACCCTGAGAGTCATAAAGGGATTGAGCCCCTGCAATAGGAAAGTCAATTTAGACTCATCATTCCACTCCCTCCAACTAACTAGGAAAGGGTCAAAATAATGCGCTCTAATGTTCACGTATAATTGACGATGCAATATGTAATGAGCAAGATCTTCAACACTGGATGCCCCACATATACAAACTCTGTCTTGAATAGGAATGCCCTATTAACATCCTTGTAATGTCTTGGTGTCCATTTGCTCAAAGCAGAGAGGTGTAAAGGCCGTGCGTAAATCTTTTTTTTTAATGTAAAGGACAGATATAATTGTTCCTGAAAAAGAGATGTAGCCCTTGCTAACCATTTCATAGATCTCACGGAAGACAGTGCACCTAGATCTAATTGCACTCTAATATCTATCACTCTTTGTCTAAACATATTTCTTACATTGGATTTACACAAACTGATGGCCTCACTGCTTAAGCCCTGCTTTGAAAGCATTTTTGAAAAGTTGCAAAATCAGGAATTTGTTATAGATTTTAGGACTTGTTTGTTTAGACAGATCTTGGGAAGCCTATCATCACTCATTTGGATTAATTTGATCAGAAATTAAATAATCTAAGAAGGCACAGATCTGAAACAGCAACCATTCCAAATTCTGCACACAGTATATTATTTGAGCAGTGTAAAAGCAGTTTTAGAAGCACCTTTACTGTGTTGTGTTCAGATAAAGAATTTCCTTTCCAGATTTAAGTCTGGATAATTGCTTATGAAAACTGGAATAGAAGCTGATGTTATAAACACTGACTGGCACCTGGCACCTATATTTTCACCATCCTAGATGTCTGGGTTACCAGATTAAAAACTGGGAGTGGCTTCTGTGCCTTTCATGGTTATACATAAGAGGGAGATTCAGCAGATATTGTTTGTGTGACAAACAGTACCTGTATAAATTCGCTTTTCTAGACAACCAGTGAAGATACAGAAGCCCTTTCAGGCAACTCCAAGGAAGTAGTTTCAATAAATTTTTAACACTGGCACTCCTTTTTAAAACAAACAACCAATCCCAGTACCAAATGAATAAACATTTAAGGATTCTTTCAGAGAAGAGTTTGTTCTGTATTTTGAACCTAGAGTGCCTGTTGGTTTCTTCTTCTTCTTCTTAATCTGAGGAGGGGATATGCAAAAGCATTGTACAAACCAATCTGTTAATTTACAGTGGTTCTCAACCTGTGGGTCCCCAGATGTTTGTGGACTTCAGCTCCCAGAAGCCCCAGCCACTATGGTCAATGCTCAGGGCTTCTGGGAGCTGAAGTCCACAGACATCTGGGGACCCACAGGTTGAGAACCACCGTTCTAAGCCTCCTCTGTTTTCCTGCTGCTTATTCTGTTTCCCATTACCTGCCACTCCATTGAGGAAGAATAAGTGCACAAAGCCTTCTGGAAGCTAACACTCCAACTGCCCGAAATAATTCTCTGTTATCCTATTTTTTTCAGCTGTTTTTAAAATGTCCCAGTGTCTCTCTCTCCTTCCACTTTTTCCCCTTTGTCCTCAGCTTGCTTCCATTGCTGCAAACTAAGTTCAAAGGGCAAAAATAATTTACACTCATAGAAAGTAGGGGACAAAATCTTAACCTTCCCAGTATGCTCAGGCAAAAGCAAACTGCTGCAGCCTCTTCAAGCTTTTGTGTTCTTTCTCATAAAAAAACTTTTGTCATCTAGACCACACATATCCCAATTTCATCTGTGAAACGTTGTAGGCTATGTAACACCTCTCATCAACCGGAGATTTCCTGATCCTCAGCTTAGTCTCTTAGCTAACTTAGCCTAGCTCTGGGAGTCGGTAGTGGTGGGGGAACTCATTTCCTAGCCAGAGAAGCAACCAGACTGCCCAGAGCCCTTGAAAGAGTAAAGCATGTACTGTACTCTGCTACTGAAGCATGGACCTCTCTTCCTTTGCCACAGTTAATATTTGATGCAGGTCAGTTTTCTGAGATAGAAATCCCAGGTTTCTCAATGCTGGTCTGTATTAATTTCCCTGAGTACATTAGTATTCTCACTGTTTTAAATCATTGCATAAAATATCTTCTCTCAGTTGTTTTTGCCTGCCCACTCATGTAAACACAAGTTTGTTAACGTCGTAGTCAAATTTTCCAAGGAGCAGTATATTTTTCAAGGTGACTAAGTCCCAAAGGTTCTGAGTCACCCTGGAGGAACAAGATGCTAAATATAAAACATGCAGGCTTATCCCATGTGAACATGCTTGAGGAAATCATAAGTTTAGCCATGCCTAATTTTACATAAGATTACAGTCTTAGCCACAGTTTCCACTACTAAATAATACCTCAGTAAATTGCCTTGTGCCTTGATTGGAGTTAGGCAGTTTCCTTGCTGATAGTTCAACCTTCTTTCCTTGTGTTTTCGTTTATAAAACTGAGCTTTCTGAATATGTCTTTTTTAATATGAAGAAAACAGTCAAATACAAAACCTCACAGTGTAACACATTTTAAAATAAAGAAATAATTGTAGTCTATTTTAAAACAAACAAAGGAAAATATAAAGCAATACCATAATTTGGAAAGTTATTTTTAAAAGGTAATCCATTGTGTAACTCATAACAAAAACAACACCTGCTGCCACTGCTAGTAAAAGTAATATGTCAGAATGGGCCTTTCAAGTTTTAAAGGAATGTGTTACATTCCTTGCTGTGTCAAATTGTACTTGTTAGCTTCTTTTTTTAAAAAATGAAAGGATCTTTAAAAGAAAATGGCCTAAAATGTGCTAAAGTACCAATCAATTTTACTTTTCTGCTGGTTCTTTACTCAAACCACAGTACAAGTGCTTTCAAGTCACCTGCAGATGTACAACAACCCTATGAATTTTAAGTTTTCTTATGCAACGAATACTCAGAGGTGGTTTTGCCAGTTCCTTCCTCTGCAGTATAGCCTAAGGCACCTACAATTCATTGGCAGCCTCCCATCCAAGTACTAACTAGAGATAACCCTTGCTTAGTTTCCAAGGTCGGACAGGATCTGGTGCCTTTAGAGTTTTTAGGCCCCTCAAACTGTAGTACTCTTGCTCTCTTTAGGGCTGCAGGACTGGGAAACTACAATGTCTAGGTCCCAAGATCCAAACCACCTACTGTAATTCATGATCAGATCAGTTCATGATTAGACTTGAGGAGGAGGTTGTACTCACTGGCCTATGAGGCCTCTTCCAACTCTATGGTTCTATGAGTATGACAAGTTTAATTTCAGCACTGAAGGATTTTAGACCAGCAGTGGTAAAGGCATGCTAGAAGGGAGTAGTCTTCTTTGCATTCCTATAGTACTCCTATTTTCTACATCAGTTACCACACATAGGCAGCTCATCTGTCCAAGGAACCTGGGATTTTTTCTAGGATCCACATGAGAATCAGCGAACAAAAGAAAGGGTGAAGGCAAGGAGATTACATTATATGGGAAAGAGAA